>CAIGQQ010028437.1:23275-49552 GCA_903798035.1 Danio albolineatus | reverse complement strand
TTTATATCTCTTTCAGCTGTGATTTTGCCCACAATATGGCGCTATCTGCAGACTCTGAACGCAGCGCCGTATTTTCTGGGCCTCAGCCTGTCGGCGTTCAGCTTCAGCGGGCTGCTCGCGGGCCCTTTATTCGGACACTGGTCAGACCGAACGCTCACCACCAAGAAAATCATCCTGTTCGCCAACATCTTTGAGATCGTCGGTAAGATTGGGTGTAATTAAGAAGCTTGCAGTGTTGATGATTTCGGGTAACGTGTTGAGTTTGGTGTTTCTGTGTGTGTTTTCAGGTAATTTCATGTATTTCATGGGATTCTCCAAATGGTTGCTGCTCAGCAGTCGTTTAGTTGCAGGTGAGTTTCAGTCTTATGTGCTTAAAGGGATAGTTCACCCAAAAAAGAAAAGTCTATTATCATTTACTCTTTCTTTCTTCTGTTAAACACAAAAGAAGATATTTTGAAGAATGTTGGAATTGACTTCCAGTGTTTTTTCTACTATTCAAGTCAATGGTTACCAGTTTTTCAACAGAAGAAGGAAGCTCATAGAGGTTTAAAACCAGTTAAGTGGCAGTAAATAGTGAGTAAATTGAAATTTTAGAGTGAACTGTCTCTTTAAGAGAGCACACTGTGGGTGTAAAAAATAACTATTATTTATTTTCAGATTTCCCCAGTTGATTGATTATATTAAGACGTGCAAACGCTTCTTTTATAGAAAAGGTTTTCTTAATTTTGTTTAAAAAAGGAGGCATTAAAACATGCTAATTTGCATACATCCCTACTCACAATTTTAAAGATTGTACAAAATGTAAAAAATCTTGTTTATTTATTTATTATATTAGAATTAAATGTTTTTACAGGATTTTGTGAATCTCGTTTCATCCCTCCGTTATTCATATACACTAATCAGCGAGAATAAATCATGATTTTGACATTTTGTTGAAGAATAAAATATTGTATATAATCATGTAAATTATGTTTGAACAAATCCCTCCATAAAAACCTTTCGAATACGGATAGGAATAAAACTTCAAATAAACTTTAGAAGAAAAACGTTGGTGTCTTTAAGAGATTTATGGCTCGGTACAGGAGAAAAAAAAAACATTCAGCTGCCAAATAATGCAATTTAATTCATAACTTTTTGGAAGGAGAAAAGAAAAGCAGCTTTCACACCAGACGCAGAAAGCACTGCGATATGAAACCCATTCATTTCAATGGCTTGGGGGTTCGCACCATCCAAAATTCACAAGCAGCAGAGTGTACCATCGACTAGTTTGCACACACTGCAGTCAAAGTTCAAAACAGCTCCACATTCTGCTCTGCATATTCAGTTCATGAATGTTTATCTATGCATAATCCACATTCACTGACAGGAAAAGCAAAACCAATAATGCTCAAATAGTGCGCCGACAGGACATTTTTATGCTAGTAAAATGACACCTGTATGGTAAAATGTTCATCAGTATAAGTTGATATGAGTCTTAAGATTATATAAGTATTAAGTCAGTTTAAGATAATACGTCATCAGTATTATGGCAGATGTCAGTATAATATAAGTTATTGAGTTAAAATTGGCGGTTCATTCCGCTGTGGCGACCCCAGATTAATAAAGGGACTAAGCTGAAAAGAAAATGAATGAATGAATGAATGAATTAAAATGAGAAAGTCTTACAGCATTACTTTATATATTATTTAATGCAATAATTGTTTACGCAGTAATTGCAAAGTGGTTTCGGTTTGAATTTTCAATTCGATTTCAGTGCCTGTCTACAAAAAGCATTAAATAATGTGTTAGAATGATAAAGAGCAACAAAAGACATATATAGAAAATGCATCCTGGGTGTTTTACTTACATTAGACCAAAAAAAAACATATGAAAAGCGCAAAATTTCTCGCGTTAAAGGGGCAGTTCACCCAAAACTGAAAGTTCTGTCATCATTTACTCAGCCTTGTTTCAAACCTTTATGAGTTTCTTTCTTCTGTTAAACACAAGAGAAGATATTTTGAAGAAACCGTTGACTTCTATTGTATTTGCTTTTCCAACCATAGAGGTCAATGATTACCGGTTTTCAACATTCTTCCAAATATTCTCTTTTATTGGTGCAGCCGAAGAAATAAAAGAAACTCATGTGAAATAAAACTAAATAATAAAAAAAATAATAATAAAGAAACTCATGTGAGCAAATAGTCCGTTTTGGGGGGTGAACTGTCCCTTTAAGGGTTGATTTAACCAGTTTCTGGTGTTGTAGGTATTGGCACTGGAGCCGGATCGTCAATCTTCGGCTTCTTGACTAGAAATACAGCTCCTGAGGACAGATCCACGGTTTTTGCTGCTGTTATGGCCTGCCGTCAAGCTGGGCTTCTGATTGGTCAGTGCTGAAGAAATATCACACACACACACTGTACAAGGAAATGGTGGTTGTGCAATAAAGATTTCAGAAGCTGATTCTCATTTAGATTTAGCAGGTGCTAAAGTGTGTGTGAACCGGTAGTTTTTGTATTGGGTAACGCTTTACTTAAAGGGGATGTTCATGAGGCTAAAAATCAAAAGAGAATTGGCACACTGCTACTTTAGCTCTCAAAAGATGAAGATCAGGGGTGTGCAGACTCGGTGCTGGAGGGCCGGTGTCCTGCGTATGTTAGCTCCAACTTCCTTCAATATGCCTGCCTGGAAGGTTCTAGTATACCAAAAAGAGCTTGATTAGCTGGTTCAGGTGTGTTTAATTGGGGTTGGAACTAAAATATGCAGGACACCGGCCCTCCAGGACCGAGTTTGGACACCCCTGATGTAGACCAAAACGTTGGGGAGTGGCATTAAAGGATTTTTGAGAGCTAAGTGGCAGTATACTGAGTATATTTTTGATCGAGAACCTGCCTTCAAGATTTTTAGACGTGCGCATGTTTGTGTTTTTGTTTGATGTTCATAAGGCTGTCGTGAAACCTTAATAATCAAACTGTGAATGAGATCTTATGTAAGCTTATGACAACTGTTATTAAGTGTCGTTTTTCAGTTATATCATTTTGAATGCAGAGACGACATTGTTTGTCATGACAACTTGACATACAGAAATACAGCAGAACCTGTTTTTGTCTTTATCATGAGTACTTGACATCACCAAGACAACAAGACTTGTCATAAATCTGTCATAAACATGAGTGTCGTGAGGGCATTATAATAGTGTCAGAAAAACGGTATTTGTCTCATTATTTGTCTTTAATATTTAATAGCATTTTAATGACAAATTCATTTCGTATCACTGTTGTTGAGGTTAAAAATATATTAATGATGCTGTTATAAAATTCACGACACATTTAAAATGGCTTCATGACAGTCATGTTTATGACAGATTTATGACAAGTTCTGTTTAACTTAACTGTGGGTAATATTGTTGAAAACGTAAAACCAACTGACCCAAGCATATGAATGGTTAAAAATGCTTTCTACTATATATATTTTCCTAATAACAGGACATTTCCAGTATATAATAGAGTGTTTCAATCCTCCAGGTCCTGGATTTAACCTGTTCCTCAGACTCTGTGACTTTGAGTTGGGACCATTTACTGTGAACAAATACACTGCTCCCGGGGTGAGACGCTGACACTTTACTCTACACATTAGTTGCGTCCTGAATGACACACATATGGACTTATACATATGTTTTTTACATGTTAGTATCAACGCCACGGTGGCGTAGTGGGTAAGAAGGTCGCTGGTTCGAGCCTCCGCTTGGTCAGTTGGCATTTCTGAGTGTTTGTGGATGTTTCCTAGAGATGGGTTGCAGCTGGAAGGGCATCTGCTGCGTAAAACGTGCTGGATAAGTTGGTGGTTCATTCCGCTGTGGCGACCCCAGATTAATAAAGAGACTAAGCCGAAAAGAAAATTAATGAATGAACGAGATGTTAGTATCAGGATGTCAGTCTTAAGGATATCTATGCGCTAGTGTGCTCCAAAACACTGACAAAACTCACATTTAGGAGACATAAACATCCAAAGCTTGCAGTTTGTCTCTTCCTCCTAAATTCATCAGTGATTTTTTTTTTCTGTTCCTCATCAAATCTTCTAACCAATCAAATGCTCTCTAGTGCCTGACAAGCCCCGCCCCCCTAAAGTGCTTTAAAATGTGCATCTTTTAATTCAATGTTTGACGTAAATTCAACTGAAACATAAAGAGAGGGCTGGACATAGAGTAGCCCCGCCCCTTTAATATAACAACCAATAGCGTTTTGTTCTCTCACACAGTGAGAGTGCTTGAGCTCAAGAGCATCAAGTGAAAAGCAAATGAGAAGGAAGGGGTGGGGCATGTCAGATACAAGAGAGCATTTGATTGGCTGGAGGATTTGATGAGTATGAGGTGACGTCAAAAAAAAATTGTTGATCCGTTTAGTCGGAAGTGACAAACATCAGGTGATTACATCAGGTCTGTCTTCTAAACGCGAGTTTTGTCACTGTTTTGAAGCAAACTAGCTAATGCTGAGTTCGGATTGTTGCATGATTTTCAAAGTAGTCACTTCACAGATGTTATCACGCTGCATGACTATCTGGGGTAGTGTTCCGTCGTTGCTGTGTTTACGCCGCAAGATGGATCAGCGACAGGGGGTTTCACAATGCATGACTTTACAATAGGCGAATCAAAGACAAATTTCCGGTCCACAAACTACATCTTAAAACAAAACACACACGAGACGTGACATGGAAACAATGCAAGGTCACGTAGTATAGCTTATGCTTAGTGGCCTTTAGTGGGGTGGATAGTTGACTTATTTTGCTCACCTGGGTTTTAAAGGGAATTAGCAATTTCTCTTAAAGAGCCCATATTATACATTAAAAATGGTCATATTTTGGTTTTGGGGGTCTCCAACAGCAGGCTGATCTGCATGCATGGTCAAAAAACACTTTCATTGTCCTATAATATACAATTATTTTTACCTCATTATCCCAGCGACTCCTATATGAATCGTTCAGTGATTCATTTGTTCCAAAACCCCTCCTAAGCGCGATGCTAATCTGCGCTGATTGGACCGATGACCCAGTCTGTTGCGATTGGTCGACAGCGCTCAGCGCGAGAGAATACCCACCACGGCTTATCAATACTGAATAGTCATAGTGTCTGCGTTAGCATATCTGCTAACACTCGTTTTTACCGGGAGTCGCCCGTATTTCAGACACCTCACTCCCGAAACGAACCCCCCTGTCTCCCAGCATATCACTCTATTCTTAACCAGAAGTAAAAACAGCGACACACATGCAGTATTAATGCACACAGCGGCAAAAGCTGAACCATTATGAAACAGGACCGCCGCACGTGTGTAGGAGAGCTGATGTAGCCATAGCAACGACAAACAGCAGAGGAACACGAGCTCACAAACGCATTTTAATCCCTAAACAAAGCAGCACGCGTCGCGTTTACAACGTGCTTTTAGACGCGATATGAGAATACAAGTTAACCAGAGACACTACAAGCGGCTACAAGTTACAAAACACAATTAAATACATCATTTACAAGCTGGAGAAACTGATGAAGCAACCGATTTAATTGCACGCACTCACTTGTTGGATAGCAGGCCATGAAATGTCCCTATGTGTAGATTTCGGAAGCAGTCCTCAGAGGAACACAGCACAAGGCTGGGTTTAATGCTGAGGTATTTCTGCAGAAATAAACCTCAACTACTGACTCTTCAAAGTCTCATCTCTGGTTCATCTGCACACTTTCAATATCCAGTTGAGCACATGTCTGCTACAGTGCTCTTCTCTGTGTTGCCAGATGTAGCTGACTGACTCCAGTCCAAACCCTCTCCAAAAGGTTTTTACCTGCACAATTAAATTCAAAACCGCCCAATTTGGCAACCTTTGCTCGCCGCTGTTGTTTGTGGACGGGGTTGGGCGTTACGAATCTCCCGGGTCTGCGCGCGCACAGATGGGCGGGGCTTATGTTTCGTGTTCACGTCATGCCGAAACGGCTAAAGACTCGTAAGCACGGCGATTCGTTTGAGGAACTATGAGTCGACTCTTTTATAGATGAATCAATAGTTTTAAACACTTTCAAATTTAAGCCTCAGCTGGACATTTCACTGCACTTAGAGCTGTTTTACACACTGATGAAGATCATTCTCAAAAACACATAATAGGGGCTCTTTAAACTTTTATTCTTCTTTGACCCAGTTGTGATATTGCTCAGATGACGCGTCTAAAATAATTCCGGCATAATGGATATCCTGAAGGCTAACAGACTGAAATTAACATGGGTTTTAATTCCAGAGGAATGTTAAACTGTCCCTCATGAGCGGGTTGTCTGTGTTTCAGCTCTTCATGTGCCTGCTTTGGATCCTCCTCCAGCTGGTGGTGCTCTTCATGTACTTTGACATCTCTCCTGAAGACGAGCACGGGAGCCAGAGGAGCCCAGAGCTGGAGGAAGAGGAGGAGGAGGAAGAAGAAGAGGAGGAGGCCAAACCTCTGGTCGGCCCCAACGAGCTGAGCGGTTCATACGGGACGGTCAACAGCGTCCAGTCCAGAGCCTCCTCAATGGCCAACGGGGACCTGACTCATGTTTCTCCTCCACCGTCACCCACTCCTGAAGAGATCAGCTCCAGTGTCTTCAAGAGCTTCAGCGCCAGCAGAGGTCAGACACCAATAATACAAACTTTAATCATAATCATTCAGAAATTATAAGATGGGTTGCAGCTGGAAGGGCATCCGCTGCGTAAAACATATGCTGGACAAGTTGGCGGTTCATTCCGCTGTGGCGACCCCAGATTAATAAAGGGACTAAGCCGAAAAGAAAATGAATGAATGAAGGAAATCAGGTCTTCTTGGTCTGAAAATGTTTTTCTCAGTGGCATGTTAATATCATAAGCAGGCATATTGGCTTATTAATATACTAATAGGATTACTGTATAATTTGTTGTTTTATTTTCTAATCTGCTTTACCCAAAGGAGAACCTAATGATCTTGGTTTATAAGCGATTTGGTGCATTTTTACCACTCCATTATTAACTGTTTTACTAAAATGAATTGTTCTACTTTAAGTTTCAGCCTTTCTGTAAGAAATCAAATTGATTTGATATATGTGTGTGTGTGTTTCTGCTTTCAGAGTTCCTTAGAGAGGAGGTGGTGGTGCTGTTAGCTGCTCAGTTTATCACACTCTTTAATCAGACCGCACTGGAGGTAAACACACACACTTGTACAGCTATCTGTATGGGGACTTCTCATAGACGTAATGTTTTTTCTACTGCACAGGCTGTATACGCTTATTTCACGCAGGCGCCATTTTAAAACACGAAAGCGAGGCTGCGGTTTGAAGAAATCCGGAAGTATAGGATCAGCACTGTAAACATTGCAGCAACATGCTGTGTACTACAAACCTCCAGCTGCTGCTGCCATTTCACAATGCAGAAATGGTGTAAACATCACTTTAATATCATCAGTTCAGTTTAATTTAAACATTTAAAAGCATATTAGGCATCAAACAACGTCACTTTAAGAGTAATACGCTGAAGCGTCCTCTTAGACTTCAGTTCATGGCAGCAGGTAAACACCGTGGGGGCTTCCCTGCTTCAGCCTATGTAACCCGGTGAGAGATAAAACACTGCAGTCCCCTGTAGCACACCCCTGTGTTGCCTGTAATAGTGTTGTTCTGATACTGAAGTTTTAAACACGTCCATATCCCGCTAACGTTGAGCACTGGTGAACACAATGGCAGATCAGCGGTGTTTAAGAACGCCATCAACAGTGCTTTAAATGTTAACGGGAAAAGGTTTTTTTTACATTTCAGAGCCGAAATGTTGTATGGTGACGAATCTAATATAGTGGAAGAAGCAGTTCATTAACTTGAGTTTGATAAACGGCATCTAAACCGTGTGTTTGGGACAGAAAACTTTAGCTAATTAGCGCCGTTTCCCTTAACTTAGCTGAAAATGAGATCTGATATCCCTTTTTATTTTCACTATTCATTCAGAACGGGCCTTCGGGTCACTCGGAAGGCGGTGAAAGTATAAATATGTGTCACTTTCTCTTCGCTGATAAGATATACAGCAGGTACACAACATTCCTGTGTGACTCAGGTGATACCTCCGGGTATCTTCCCACCGCAGCCTCGATTTCGTTGTATATAATGGCGGCCTCGTGAAATCAGTCTATATTCTACACCCCCACCCCTAAACCCAACCCTCACAGGAAACAATCTGCATCTTTACATTTTCACAATTCTTCATTCTGTGGGATTTATGAGACGTTTTCAAAATGTACCGGTCAGAATGTACTGGTTTTGCTATACTTGTGAGGACATTTGGTAATGTAAGAAGTCCAAGGCTATAATTAATCATACGCTCGTTTTAAATTCAGCAATCAATTTGAAACAAATTAAAAGACATTAACAATTACAGCTCCTGAAAATTATTTGTACAGCTTATTTTTATGGTCATGGAAAACCTGAAGAAAGTCATGGATTTTTGACATGGTATCTTTCACGCCAAAACCCACAAAGTTTTGCAAAAGACATGTAAATTTGTTTAACAAGTATACTTGAACATAGGTTACTTGTCTTCACTTCTTTCCTGTCCTTGGTCAATCACATGCTCTTACATTATTAGTGCTGTGCAAGCATTATATAAATATTAGGGCTGTCAAAATTAGCGCGCTAACACACACCGATTAATTTGAAATATTTAAACCGTTAATAAAATTAACTCATTTAACGCAGTGGCAGTGTTTTTTTATTTCCTGTTGTGGCCGACGTGTGTTCAGGGCCGGCGCGTCCACAGAGGCGACCTAGGCAGCCGACAAGGACAGCAGAATAGTAAGCAAACCCCCCGGTCCTCACTTTAATCCGCGACTCCTACCCCCTCCCTCCCGCTCCTCACGTTCATCCGCGAACCGCTCACTTTCTTTTTCACTTTGGGGTTGAGGGCGGCGTGAACACCGTTCGCCTAGAGCACCAGTTCAGCTGCTCCGGCCCTGCGTGTGTTTAATGAGCAAAGGAATATGGATAATATGGATAATATGGATCATGTAAATGTACTCAGTGATGTGCCAGATGATGTCAAACACAGCCCATTCCTCTCTAAGATGATTCCAAGCACCCTCAAATGTTTCAATAAGTTTGACGTGTTTCCCCCCGACACGCAACTTTAGTAAAGCGTCTGCTTCAGCTGCTGTATCAGAATCCTTGCTTGAGAAACACAGCCATACTTTAAGAACCGGTCCGTGGTAATGATTTAAAGGGAGTGCGCTGTACTGCGCGCTTTCTCTGTTTCTAATTTATAATTAATGTTCTCAACTCGCAAAACAGCTTTACAATGAGTATAATTGTTTGTATTCAATACTTTATTATTATTTTTTTCCTCCAATTTCCTCCAATTTCCGATTTTTTTGTAGTTCACTTAGAATCCAACAAGGAATTCATGTTTGTTTGTTATTGGCATTGATTGTTTTAAAATACAAATGGCACTTACATGCCTGTGTTTTTATTTCTGTAATAAATACGGCTTTTCGTGATTAATCATGATCATTTTTAATCAATTGACAGCCCTAATAAATATATTTGACATAGATTTAAAAATAAATGTAAACTAAAAAGATTGTTGCGTGTTTTATGATATGATGTAATCAGTTTGAACATGCAGTGTTTATCTACCACATATATGAAGATATTATATAAAACATTAGGTTAAGAAAATTAGCTTGAAACTCTTAATAAAGTCCATTTTCATAGTAGGGGATCCAATTTTAGTAGTAAAAATGTGTAAAAAAAAATTTTTTTTGTCCCTGTAGACTATGGTGACTCCTCTGACGCAGAAGTTCTTCAACTTCGGCGAGCTGGAGAACAGCATCATGTACTGTGTGTGTGGCGTGGAGGTGATCGCTGGTTTTCTGTTTGTCCGCTGGTTCAGTAAGCGTGCGGCGGAGCGCGTGGTTCTGGCCGTCGGACTCATCCTCTGCAACATCTCCTGCGTCTGGTGTCTGATCTTCCTGGCCAATCCACAGGGTAAACGCATGCTCGCGTGCTTTCAGTGCTGCGCTTATTTGGCATAGGACAATCACCAGTGGGCGACACAGTGGTGCAGTAGGTAGTGCTGTCGTCTCACAGCAAGAAGGTCGCTGGTTCGAGCATGTTCGAGCATGTCTTGCATGTTCTCCCCGTGGGTTTCCTCCGGGTGCTCTGGTTTTCCAAAGACGTGGTGTAGGTGAATTGGGTAAGCTAAATTGTCCTTAGTGTATGTGCGTGAATGAGAATGTATCCCAGAGATGGATTGCAGCTGGAAGGGCACTTGCTGCGTAAAACAAAATGC
This sequence comes from Danio albolineatus, assembly GCA_903798035.1. Classification (NCBI taxonomy): domain Eukaryota; kingdom Metazoa; phylum Chordata; class Actinopteri; order Cypriniformes; family Danionidae; genus Danio; species Danio albolineatus. Next base: position 39,275 of record CAIGQQ010028437.1, on the reverse strand, counting down.
TGGATAAGTTGGCGGTTCATTCCGCTGTGGCGACCCCGGATTAATAAAGGGACTAAGCCGAAAAGACAATGAATGGATTACAGCAGTTTAGAAAAGTCAAGCCGTTAAAACCTATACCTTTCTTTTGGTATGTGCAAGTTTTATCTACAGTGGGAGAAATAAGTATTAAACATGCCATGTTTTGTCCTGGGAATAATATTTCTAAAGGAGCTGTAGACATGGAAAGGAACCAGATTTTGGTAAAAACCCAAACAACAAACATAAAAATAAAACAAAAGCAAAAAGATAAAGAGATTTCAGCTGCTGTCTGGGCTTTCCATGTCTTTCTACACCTTCCTTTCTTCATGTGTTTAAAGCTCTTTTCCTGTGTAATTAAATTTTATTATGCATAACTTCGTTTATAAACGAATTATATTTGTTTTCTTTGCATATATGGATTTCGGCGTGAGATTTCGTAGGAACACGGAAATATGGCCGTGATTTTTATGTTAGCTGAGTGAGATATATGAACAAATACCGTGATTTCCTGCAAGTAAAGCATGAGCACACATTGCTTTGCACCCCATAAACACAACCAAGCCTAAAAATTCACTCTGGACCACCCCTTTAAGTCAACGGCACCTTCTGAGAAAAATGGTGCCATGTTCAGTACTTATTTCCCTCACTGCAGGTTGATCTAGAGCAACAGTTTCTCCAGCAGAAAAGGACTTCAAGAGCAACAGTTTCGTCACGTTTTTAAGTAAAGCAAACTAATACTTTTTATTTATAATGTTTAAGCCGTAAAAACGTGTTTCTGTGATTCAGGTGGATTCGCGTGGCAGCTGGCGGAGTTCATCATCGGTGTTTTCCTTCAGGTCCTGGGCCTCCCTTTCGTGGCCGTCGCTCAGGTGTCTCTCTTCTCCAAAATCACAGCAGAGAAGACACAAGGTCAGTAAATATCAATGTCCTGCTCCTGGAGATCGACCTTCCTGCTGAGTTCAGCTCCAACCCTGATCAAACACACCTGAACCAATTAAACATGTTAACCCATAAATGTGAATCAAATACTAACGTTAGGAGAACGTTGTGTTCCTTACAGCTGGAGGAATGATCACATTTACTGTGCTTTGGTAATATTTGGGAGGTAAAAGGATGACAGGTTGACTTCACTGCACTATTGACAGCAGACATTTAGAGAGAAATATGTGACCGCTCCTTTACACATTAAGCGCTCTTTTCAACCTTTAGGCAAGTCAAGCAGCATTCAACCTTCATCTTGACTAATGTGTCGAGTTTTTCTGGTTTGCAAGTCAATGTTTGCTTGCGTGTTTGCACTGAAGCTTCGGGCTCGGTTGCATGAAAACTCATTTTTGCATAAATCCCTTAGTTAAAGGGTTAAAGGTTAAAACTTGTGTTGCACATAAAAAAGGCTGAAGAGAGCATTTGATTGGTCAGAAGCTTTGATGAGAATCTAAAGTAAGAGTTGACCCATTTAGTTGATCCAATCTGCAAATTTTGGATGTTTATTTCTTCTAGATGTGAATTTTGTCACTCTTGTGGAGCATGCTAGCTTATTGACCTTATTCTTCACGTACAAGTGTGTCAACCCAGGCTCATTCTGAAAACGTAGTCCTATGGAGTTTCTGGAGGCTGTGAAATGCCTCCCGTGAGGTACGTCTTTTTGCACTTTTTGTTTTCGCGAATCCATGAGAGGCCTGACTGACTGACTGACCCTCCCTCCTCCTTCCCTAAACCCAACCAAACTATTATCAACTGACCCACCCACACGCTTCCCTGACCCCAACCAACAACTTTCAAAAAAGCAATCCAGAATAAAAATAAAAGCCCTCGTCTTGTTTTTACCACGTTTTCAGTGCTGCGCTTATTTGGCATAGGACAATCACCAGTGGGCGACACAGTGGTGCAGTAGGTGGTGCTGTCGTCTCACAGCAAGAAGGTCGCTGGTTCGAGCATGTTCGAGCATGTCTTGCATGTTCTCCCCATGGGTTTCCTCCGGGTGCTCTGGTTTTCCAAAGACGTGGTGTAGGTGAATTGGGTAAGCTAAATTGTCCTTAGTGTATGTGTGTGAATGAGAATGTATGGATGTTTCCCAGAGATGGATTGCAGCTGGAAGGGCACTTGCTGCGTAAAACAAAATGCTGGATAAGTTGGCGGTTCATTCCGCTGTGGCGACCCCGGATTAATAAAGGGACTAAGCCGAAAAGACAATGAATGAATGAATGATCACCAGTTTCAAGGATTACAGCAGTTTAGAAAAGTTAAGCCGTTAAAACCTATACCTTTCTTTTGGTATGTGCAAGTTTTATCTACAGTGGGAGAAATAAGTATTAAACATGCCATGTTTTGTCCTGGGAATAATATTTCTAAAGGAGCTGTAGACATGGAAATGAACCAGATTTTGGTAAAAACCCAAACAACAAACATAAAAATAAAACAAAAGCAAAAAGATAAAGAGATTTCAGCTGCTGTCTGGGCTTTCCATGTCTTTCTACACCTTCCTTTCTTCATGTGTTTAATGCTCTTTTATTGTGTAATTAAATTTTATTATGCATAACTTCGTTTATAAACGAATTATATTTGTTTTCTTTGCATATATGGATTTCGGCGTGAGATTTAAAAATAAAAATGAGAATAAAAATAAAAGCCCTCGTCTTGTTTTTACCACGTTTTCAGACTTTACCGCGTTCTCACCCTATTGTTTACTGGTTTATTTCATTTTTTTGGATCCTGTTTGTGTCTTACCTGCTTTCTGGAACCACTCCTTGCTGGATTCAAACCCTCTCGTCATAGTCAACTCCTCTCTCCATCTCGAGTTCGCTGACGAACACGGCGAGCTAACAGGACAAACTGATTGCAGCGGGAAAGTCTTCCACATGGAGGCGAGCGGTCGGCTGGTAAGCACGAAAAGGAACCGAGTCACACCGCCCTGTTGCGTTTGTTTAAAAAAAATGAAACGCAGCCATACGTACCTCTGACTCCATAATGCACAGGACTACGTTTTCACAATGAGCCTGTGTTGAAACGGGTGCAGCCATTGAAATCTTTTTGTCTCGAGACTTCCGGTCTCCTTCCGTTGATTTGTTAAAAACGGCTCTCTCTGCTGCTTCTTATTCCACATTTTCTTAATACATTACTCTACTTTTTATATATAGTCAAGCGGTTTGACCGTTTTCTGCCGTTTATTACTCCTAGTCATTTCTCCCATAGCCAAAAACGGGCCTCTTCCGCATTCAGAATAAGGTCAATAGATAATGTAGTGGATGTCATGTGTTTTTCAAGAGTTCACACTTGTGTTTGGCGTGCTGTCCTGGGAGAGAGGCCTGAGCTCATAAGATCCTCGAGCCCGGGGCTCCCTCCCGTTTGCAGGGCGAGAGGGGAGTTTGAGCTCAGGTAGATCTGGAGAACTCCCCTGCTGTAGTAGCTGATGAACAGATAGTGATCGCTCTTCAGAGATAACTACTTACTAGGAGCATGTCTATGGTGCTGATGTGGATTAGTCAATTAACTTAAGCTGCATGGGAGGAAACCGGGGAACCTGGGGGAAACCCTCGTGAGCACGGGGAGAAGCCTAGGCTTATGCTTTTCTTGAGTTTCTCCCTTCCGTAACCAACCAGCTATTGAGTTCTTACGTCTGGTAAACGTCTGATGTCTTCCGATCTACCTTCTATATGTTAAGAATTAATGAGAAAAAAAATAAAAACAGTCAGTAAAAATAAAGACTCTTGCTAGACTAACGTACTGATATTAACATCTGAAAATGATTTTAAGTTCATGGGACCTTTGAAGTATGGAAGTCCTAAGAGGCCCTGCATTAAAATATTTTTTCTCTCTTGTTATCTCTTGATCTCGACATAACAAAAAGTTCTGCTTATTCTCAAACTGAACTGCACATCTCTTACCATTTCTCTGGTCAGCCGCAAACCATTTAAACGGCACCTTTCTAGCATCATTCTATAACCGTGCAGACGTCCCGGTCCTTCAAGCTGACTGGGAATGAAACCGACGATACTCTCAGGGTTGCTATATCTTCCACGATAAAGGCGGAGAGCTGAAAGCCTCAAGTGTCGGACACTGATATAGAAATTGTCAATCACAGAAAGGCACAGAACTATCTCAGTTTGACTCAGTCCCTGCTCAAAATAAAAGCCAATGCGTTCGTCCATGATGTTTCGTAGGCGTTTGCTTACGGAAGTCAGAATAAGCAGAACTTTGTTATGTCGAGATCATGAGAAAACGAGTTGTTATGTCGAGATAACGAGATAATTAAGTCGTGATCACAACATAACAAGAGAGAAAACATATTTTAATGCACGGCCTCTTAGGACTTCCGTATTTAAGGGCTTCAATGCAAACGGCTCTTGTTTTCTGTTGTCAGGCTTCAGTCAGGGCATCCGTCGCTCTGTGGGAGGACTGGCCACTATTCTGGGTCCTCTGTGGGCAGGCGGTCTGACCTCTAACCTGTACGTGATGCTGGGCGTCATGATGGGCCTTCTCGCTCTGCTCACTGTGAGTTCACACACACACACACACACAAGTTTGTTTATGTGGTAAGTGGGTACATTACATAGGTTTCTATTCATTTTATACTGTCCAAACTGTATATTATATTGCCCCCACCCCACCCTACCGCTAAACCTCCATCACAGGAGACTGCGTGCAGCTTTACTCTCTGATTAAACTCATCCTGTGAGATTTAGAAGCTTTTGGGGAAATGAGGACGTCGGCAATGTGCCCATATTTCACCTCTTTTTTGTAATACCTGTGTCATTATACAGATTTGTGTCCTGACATGTCACCACAACATGTACACACACACAATGTTATTCTTACTTAGATTTTTATGTCTCGTTTCTGCACTGTAAAAAATCATTGTTCATTAATGTTCATTAAGTTTCCGTATGGCGCCACGGTGGCGTAGTGAGTAGCACGTTCGCCTCACAGCAAGAAGGTCGCTGGTTCGATCCCCGGCTGGGCCAGTTGGCATTTCTGTGTGGAGTTTGCATGTTCTCCCTGGGGTTGCGTGGGTTTCCTCCGGGTGTTACGGTTTCCCCCACAGTCCAAAGAAATGCGGTACAGGTGAATTGGGTAAGCTAAATTGTTCATAGTGTATGAGTGTGAATGAGAATGTATGAATGTGTTTCCCAGAGATGGGTTGTGGCTGGAAGGGCATCCGCTGCGTAAAACAAATGCTGGATAAGTTGGCGGTTCATTCCACTGTGGCGACCCCGGATTAATAAAGGGACTAAGCCGAAAAGAAAATGAATGAATGAAAGTTTCCGTATTTTGTGAGTGTTTCCCGTTTATTTACGGATGTGAATTGCATTATGAGATGTTGATCTCTGCTCGTTCACTTTTGATGTTGAAAATTCAACATAATGACATTTTAGTCGTTTGAAATATTAATATGTAGAAGAAATTCATATAGAGAGACATAAGTCTGAAATAACAGAGAATGTAATGGCAGTTTATTACAAGGCTTTTGTAGCGTAATATACAACACCAACTCAGACAGTAGCCTCTTTCACACAGTGATACAGGTAAATATCGGGAAAACCTCTGAAACGACTTTACTGGTGATTTCAAGAAAGTGCTGCTCACACAGACGAGGACATTCTGGAATTTTTCCGAAAAAGACCATTCACACATCCAATCCAAGATACCGTTAAATTCTGTCATCATTACCCAGTAATGAGAACTAAACGGCTGCGCTTGTGTCTGTACACAGAGAAGTGGTCGGGATTTTGTTGATGTTTCACTTTTATTTAAAGCTTTAGCATTCATGCAGCTGCTTTCTCCCAGAGACATCCAATGACAGAAGCGCGAACCGCAGCTTAATGTTCACACATTTGACAACATTACTAATTCTGTGGCTGGATGAGTATTGTGTACAGCTTAGATGAAAACATATAGAGGAACACTTTCGCACGTCCAGATGTACATAATATGCGTGCTCACCGGAGCACTCCTTCACTTCACGTGCACATGCGTCAAGGTAAACAAACAGCAGTTTATCATAAGCATTTTATTGATCATTATTTACACCGTTGGCATCAAGAAGGATCACAGAAACATTATCTGACTAACATCTAGCTGCTAAATGTGTCTGGAGAAATATTCAAAGGCTTTTATTTTCAGTGTTCTGAAAGGCTGGAGTAGAACCTGTTTTAATAGTAAACGCTCTCACCACAGCGCTGCAGTCCAGCAAATTGCCAGTAATGTTACAACTTCTCTTTCTGCAAAATTGCCAGAATTAATTTACAGGTGATTTCAAAAAGGGCCTGTTCACACATGATCCCTGGAAATGAAAAGGTCTGTTTGTGTGAAAGGGGCTAATATTATCACTTTAAACTATTAAATCTATATATAAAAGTAACCTTTTTGACATTTTGAAGGTTAAAAGTTGATGGAAGAAAGATCAAGATCCCATAATGCAATTCCCAAGCAGAAATATCACAAAATATAAATCACAAAATACGGAAAACTGCAAATTTAGGGATATTTTTTACACACTGAAAAAATAAAATGATTCAATGCTGTTTCCTTGGGTTTACTTAATTTTTTTACGTTAAGTGGCTGTAAACAATTTATTTGGGCTGAATTTAAACAAACAAATTAAGTTGAACATTATTAAATGTAATTTGTTTGTTTAAATTCAGCCCAAATAAATTGTTTACAGCCACTTAACGTAAAAAAATTTAGTAAACCCAAGGAAACAGCATTGAATAATTTTTTTCAGTGCAGTGTAGTCCTAATATTACAGAATTTTTAAATCAAGAAGCGTTTTCCAGACAAGCGTAAAGTTTTGTCTTGTTTTAGGAAATAATGAATCTAAATGAAGTGAGTTTTTCCTTAAAACAAGCTAAATAATCTGCAATAGGATAAGCAACATAATCTTGCGTGTTCTAAAGGAAAAATTTACCTAATTTTCACTCATTATTTCTTAAAACAAGGCAAAACTTTTAGCTTGTCTAGAAAATCCTTCTTGATTTAAGAATTTTTAGATATTTGGACTAGAAACGAGACAACTGAAAGTAAGACAAGCGTTTTTACAGTGTCTGTGTGTGTGTGAAACTGTGTAAATGCTTGATTGACAGGTGATGATGGTGGTGTCGTACGAGCGTCTGGTGGAGCCTGTGACTGTAGACGACCCAACCGAAACTGAAGTTGAAGACTGACCCAGGTAATCACTGAAAGATTTTCAGTCGTTAACACAATTGCTATTTGGATATACCATACTGTGCATAGGCCAGATTATTATTACAGACAGTTTTTAAAGGTACAGTTCATGATAGACGCGGTGGAGAAAACTCGCTCTGCAGACACACGCTCGTGTTTGCATCCTGAAGTATCGCTGAGAGGAGAGGAAGGTTAAAATAGGGACTTCTGCGGTAACTTCAGTGTCAGTGAAAGACTGTCCAGCAAACACACACGCAGTGAATTGTGCAGTTTTTAAGTAGTTGTGGTGTTTTAATTACTCGCGCTCGCCTCCTTCAGCTTAGTAAGTTGCCACAATATTGCACATATGAGATAAATGACGTCAGTATGTAATAACCGGTTATGATCTATTACTGAACCGATACAGAATTGTCCGCATTTGCATCGCGGTGCACCGAAGAAACAATTAATTTTCACACCCTTAATTGGCGAGATAAAACAAAGGTATCTTCAGGGAACGCAGTCAAGAGTATATAATCAAACTTAACAAATAATTTTGCTCTAGATGTACAGGGAGTGCAGAATTATGAGGCAAGTTGTATTTTTGAGGATTAATTTTATTATTGAACAACAACCATGTTCTCAATGAACCCAAAAAACTCATTAATATCAAAGCTGAATATTTTTGGAAGTAGTTTTTAGTTTGAGCTATTTTAGGAGGATATCTGTGTGTGCAGGTGACTATTACTGTGCAGAATTATTAGGCAACTTAACAAAACACAAATATATCCCCATTTCAATGGTTTATTTTCACCAGTGAAACCAATATAACATCTCAACATTCACAAATATACATTTCTGACATTCAACAACACAACAAAAACACATCAGTGACCAATATAGCCACCTTTCTCTGCAAGGACACTCAAAAGCCTGCCATCCATGGATTCTGTCAGTGTTTTGATCTGTTCACCATCAACATTGCGTGCAGCAGCAACCACAGCCTCCCAGACACTGTTCAGAGAGGTGTACTGTTTTCCCTCTTTGTAAATCTCACATTTGATGATGGACCACAGGTTCTCTATGGGGTTCAGATCAGGTGAACAAGGAGGCCATGTCATTAGTTTTTCTTCTTTTAGACCCTTTCTTGCCAGGAGTACTTGGACGCTATGATGGAGCATTGTCCTGCATGAAGATCATGTTTTTCTTGAAGGATGCAGACTTCTTCCTGTAGCACTGCTTGAAGAAGGTGTCTTCCAGAAACTGGCAGTAGGACTGGGAGTTGAGCTTGACTCCATCCTCAACCCGAAAAGGCCCCACAAGCTCATCTTTGATGATACCAGCCCAAACCAGTACTCCACCTCCACCTTGCTGGCGTCTGAGTGGGATGGAGCTCTCTGCCCTTTACCGATCCAGCCACGGGCCCATCCATCTGGCCCATCAAGACTCACTCTCATCTCATCAGTCCAGAAAACCTGAGAAAAATCAGTCTTGAGATATTTCTTGGCCCAGTCTTGACGTTTCAGCTTGTGTGTGTTGTTCAGTGGTGGTGGTTTTTCAGCCTTTCTTACCTTGGCCGTGTCTCTGAGTATTGCACACCTTGTGCTTTTGGGCACTCCAGTGATGTTGCAGCTCTGAAATATGGCAGAACTGGTGGCGAGTGGCATCTTGGCAGCTTCACGCTTGACTTTTCTCGGTTCATGGGCAGTTATTTTGGTTTCTCCACACGCTTCTTGCGACCCTGTTGACTATTGTGAATGAAACGCTTGATTGTTGGATGATCACGCTTCAGAAGCTTGGCAGTTTTAAGAGTGCTGCATCCCTCTGCAGGATATCTCACTATTGTTGACTTTTGGGAGCCTGTCAAGTCCTTCTTTTGACCCATTTTGCCAAAAGGAAAGGAAGTTGCCTAATAATTCTGCACAGCTGATATAGGGTGTTGATGTCATTACACCACAGCCCTTCTCATTACAGAGATGCACATCACCTAATATGCTTCATTGGCAGCTAGCTCTCTGCAACTCTCACATGGTCGCCCACTGAAGCTAAGCAGGGCTGCGCCCGGTCAGTACCTGGATGGGAGACCACATGGGAAAGCTGGGTTGCTGCCGGAGGTGGTGTTAGTGAGGCCAGCAGGGGGCGCCCAACCTGCGGTCTGTGTGGGACCTAATGCCCCAGTATAGTGACGGGGACTCTATACTGCTCTGTGAGCGCCGTCTTTCGGATGAGACGTTAAACCGAGGTCCTGACTCTCTGTGGTCATTAAAAATCCCAGGATGCTCTTCGAGAAAGAGTAGGGGTTTAACCCCGGCATCCTGGCCAAATCTGCCCACTGGCCTCTGTCCATCATGGCCTCCTAACCATCCCCATGTCATAATTGGCTTCATCACTCTGTCTCCTCTCCACCAATCAGCTGGTGTGTGGTGTGCGGTCTGGCGCAAATTGGCTGCCGTCGCGTCATCCAGGTGGATGCTGCACATTGGTGGTGGATGAGGAGATCCCCCCGATTGTGTAAAAGCGCTTTGAGTGCCCAGAAAAGCGCTATATAAATGTAAGGAATCATTATTATTATTATTATTATTATTGGTAGTAGGTTTTCCAGCCGATACAGCTTGGAGTAAGACAACACGCATAAAGAGGATCATGTGGTCAAAATACTCATTTGCCTAATAATTCTGCACTCCCTGTATATGGAGCAGCTCATCATTTAACAGTCGTCTTGTGCTGTTTGCAGGATTTGCCGTCATCTGGAGCGTTCGCTGAATCATTTGGAAGTTGATTGACTCGCAGGTGTTACCGCAGATCCAGACGAGCTTGATCTGATTCACTGCTGACGCACAGGGATTTGGATACTTCAGGGCTGCGGTAAGAGGAATAAAACAGAGCAATGAGAGGAGGAATAAATGCGGAGAATAGTCAAATAATTTCTGCGCTGTGCAGAGTTTGGATCAGTGGGAGTCGACTCTTTTGATCAGTTCCACTATATTTCCTATGGAAATTCCAGCAGAGTGAATGTTTTAAGGAAGAACAGAAGCCATAATCTGCGGGAAAACTGTGCATGTGTGGAAGATTTTATGTCAGTAAAGTGATTAATGCAATCATTTTAGCACTATATATATTTGGGAGCTGTTACTGATTTAATTAATTGACTTAGTTGTGTGTTTTGAAAGCTTTACTCGGGTTCTTTATTATTATTATTATTTAGCTTCTTTTATAAAATTACAGCCACTTTGACTGAAATAATCATTACTACATTCAAAATAATAATTATTATTATGTCTAAACATCATTTATTTATGAATATGATTAAATATAAGACATTTTAAGAAAGAAATTATTTATTTTTAATTATAAAAGCTATTAAATGTCATAAAAACATCATCAGGACATAAATATATTTGTAAACATTAAACATTATGATTATAGGACTGGATTAATATTATAGCAATGCTATTTTATTGTTTATACACTATTACATTACACTTAGCAGTGAAATCATTTAGACTGTTCGTCAACTGCACACTAGAGGGCGTCCCGAACCCACGTAAAGCACAGTCCAGCAAACATGAATATGAAATATTAAATATACAGTCACTTCTGTTTCTTCTGCTTCCTGACCTGTAAAATAGCAGTATTTTTTAGCAAAACAACACTTATTAAACAACGTGTCCGTTATTATGTTATAAAGAACAAGAATAGAGTTTGTTTTTCTCATTTAACACCTGCATCTTTATGTCCAAACTGAGCGAGATGAATCTGAAAGACTGTATTTAATATATCTGTAATATGCGTGTCATAAATTTGTGTAATTTAAAGAGTACGATATGTGTAAGCAATGTTGTGAGACAAAAATGTTGAGAAAGCAATGTTAATATCAGTATTTGGTGAAGTAACTCACTGCAAATAAAAACGTTTGTTAATATTTATATTTTATCTGGAATATGGAAGAAACGTTTCAGATATTTATATAATATTAATAATAATAAAACAGATCGTTTCAATTCAATTCACCTTTATTTGTGTAGCGCTTTTACAATGTCGATTGTGTCAAAGCAGCTTCACATAGAAGGTTATAGTAAATTGAAACAGTGTCAGTCCAGTTATTAATGCTGGAGTTCAGTTCAGTTCAGTGTTGTTTAATTTCACTCAAACACACATAAATCCTGAATATCCAGAATTTTTCAAGCGGTCTCTCTCTCTTTCTTTCCTTCCATTCTTTACAGTAAACTTTTGTTCAAAATGAGAGAGATGAAACGGAGAGAATGTATTTAATATATCTATAATATGCGTGTCATAAATTAGTGTAATTTAAGGATGGCGATATGTGGAAGCAATGTTTTATCATTCATGTACTAATAGTTTTTATTATGTGGTTTTACTTTTGACTGTGGTGCAAAAATCAAGGCACAAATGTTGAGAAAACAATGTTTTATCTTCAGAAAAATTCAATAAATGTCAGTATTTGGGGAAATATCACTGATTTTCAGACACAGCAAATGTGAATGTTTGTTATTTAGACCAAATTTAGATTTATTTATTTAAAGTGTCGTGAAAAATATTAATTTTCTAAATGTCAATATTTTTATTTGAGATCTGAATTTAAAATATTATCAGACATTAATAAAATAAAACAAAAACAATCATTTTACTCAAACACACTCTCTAAACTGCTGAAAATCCAGAATTTTTCCAAAATGAGCAACATGAATATGAAAGTATGTATTTATCATCTGTTATATGAGTGTCATAAATCAGTCTAATGTCAGGATGGCAATATGTGGAAGCAATATTTTAATTTAGTTTTTTTATGTGGTTTTACTTTTGTTTGTAGTGCAAATGTTGATACAAGAATGTTGAGAAAACAATGTTTTATCTTCAGAAGTGTTCAATAAATATCAATATTTGGTGAATTATCACTGATTTTCAGTCATAACAAATGTAAAAATGTTTGTTATTTACACCAAATTTAGATTTATTTATTTATAGTGTCGTTAAAAATAAAGAATTCTCTAAATGTCAATATTTTTATTTGAGATCTGGAATAAATGTTATTAGACATTTATAAAATACAGTAAAACAAAAACAATCATTTTACTCAAACACACACTCTAAAATCCTGAAAATGCAGAATTTTTCCAAAAGGAGCAATATGAATATGAGAGGATGTATTTAACATATCTGTTATATGCATGTCATAAATCAGTCTAATGGCAATATGTGGACACAATATTTTAATTAAGTTTTATTATGTGGTTTTACTTTTGTTTGTAGTGCAAATGTTGATACAAGAATGTTTAGAAAACAATGTTTTATGTTCAGAAAAGTTCAATATATATCAATATTTGGAGAAATAATACTAATTTTCAGACACAACAGATGTGAAAATGTTTGTTATTTACACCAAATTTAGATTGATTTATTTAAAATGATGTTAAAAATTAATAATTCTCTAAATGTCAATATTCTTATTTGAGATCTGGATTAAAATGTTATCAGGCATTAATAAAATAAGACAAAAACAATCATTTCACTCCAACACACACTCTTAAATCCTGAAAATCCAGTGCTTGCTTGCTTTCTTTCTTTCTTTCTTTCTTTCTTTCTTTCTTTCTTTCTTTCTTTCTTTTTATAGCATCTTGTTTTGTCAGAAATGAGCAGTATGAATCTGCAAGAATGTATTTAACATGTATAACATGTTCATATGTGTCATAAATTAGTGTGAATCAAACATGTTGATATGTGGAAACAATATCTTTTCATTTATTTACAAATGATTTATTATGTGTGTGTGAATTTTAACTTTTTGTTTGTTTGTAGTACAAAAATCAAGACAAAAATATTCACAATGTTTTATTTTCTGAAAAGTTCAATAAACATCAATATTTGGTGAAATGTCACTGATTTTTAGACGCAACAGATGTGCAAATGTTTGTTATTTACACCAAATTTAGATTTATTTATTTAAAGTGTCATTTTCTGAAAGAAAAAGAATTTACTTGTGTAAATGTCGATATATTTATGTGAGATTTGGAATAAATGTTGTCCGACATTAATAACAATTAAAACAAATTTCACTCAAACACTCCTAAATCCAGAAAAATTAGAATTTGTAAGTGCTCTCTTTCTTTCTTCTATTTTTTCTTCCTTAATTTTACAGCAGCAACTTTTTGATCAAAATGAGCAAGATGAATATGAAAGATTCTGTTTAATACATTATAATATGCACATCATAAATTAGCGTAATTTTAAGACGGCGATATGTGGAAGAAGTATGTTTTAAATTATTTACAGATAGTTTTTATGTTGTTTTACTTTTGTTTACTGCAAAAATCAGGAAAAAATGTTGAGAAAGCAATGTTTTATTTTCAGAAGAGTTTGATAAATATCAGTATTTGGTGAAATTACAGCAAATAAAAACGTTTGTTATTTATATTATATCTGGAATATAGAAGAAACGTTTCAGATATTTATAAAATAATAAGAATAAAACAGATCATTTCACTCAAATACACACATAAATCCTGAATATCCACAATTTTTTTCTTTCTTTTATTTCTTTACAGCAACCTTTTGTTCAAAATTAGCGAGATGAATCTGAGAGAATGTATTTAATAACTATAATATGCAAGTCATAACTTATTTATTTATTTATTTTATCGTTAAAAAAGAAAAAGCATTTTTTAATTGTCGTTTTTGTTTAGATATTATGAAAGAGATCAGCTTCCATCAACAATAAAATGCGTATTAAAAATAATATTACTCTACACTTTCAGCAGGAGTCGCTGTGTTTGCGTATCTAGAATTGTGAGTTCGCCAACAGCCAGCGGAGCCGAGAAGCTCATTTACATGTGGGCGGGGCCTCAGCGGTAATCCAATTAACATGTAAGCACAGCCTCAGATGTGAACACAGATGGGCGGAGCTCTGCAGTGGCCTTATTTACATGTAGGCGGAGTCTCAATGCGGGGAGGGCGCTCATTAACGTGTGGGCGGAGCTCAACGGTGGCCTCATTTACATGTGGGCGTGGCCTCGCCGCTGGCCTCTGGATGAACTCTGATCCGCGCTGAGCAGGAGCCGCTTATGAAGGACTGAAAATACGACATGTTGGCATCGCTGAGGTATTTCAGTCATGTTTCACAGGAGCTCTCCGGGCCCGCAGGAGGGGTCTGACCGAAGCGTGACCCGCCGGACGGGTTCACAAGTTCAATAAATGTCACGTCACCAAACCACGCTGCTTCTGAAATCAAAAAAGCTACCAAAAAAAAAATAAAAGAGTCTTGCTTATAATACCAGACACATGAACTTCAGATGAACCTCGATTAATTCTGTGGCGGGGACAATGAGAGTGCGTATTTGGGTTTGTTTGGGTTCGCCATTGGTTAGAGGGTCAGCGTGTTAAAAAAAATAATAAAATGCCAGAGTAATATCCGATTTTGTTTCGCTCGAGCGAGATCTGACCGAAGATTGACCTCCTGCGACAATTCTTTTTTTTGTCAGTTCACACACACACACACACACACACACACACACTGATACTAGAGACGTTAAAAGTGTTTCGCCCTCAGCGCTGCTACACAAAATGTGCTTTTCCCAGTGTTATTTTCTGTTTTCTGGTGCTTTATTAAATATTCAGATTGTACATCAGTGTTGGGAGAGGCTTTTAAGAGTTGTGAATGGAGAAAGTGTCACTGCCTGCAGAATAACAGAAAACCCTGAAATAATTCAGGGTGACATTTACTGATGTGTGTGTGTCTGTGTGTGATCGAGGATTATCCAGGAGCGCCTTTGTCTTGTCTTGTCTTGTTTTGTTTTGTTTAATTTAATTTAATTTAATTTAATTTAATTTAATTTAATTTAATATTATTTAATTTAATTTAATTTAATTTAATTTAATTTAATTTAATTTAATTTTATTTAATTTTATTTAATTTTATTTTATTTATTTATTCATTCATTCATTCATTCATTTTTAATTTAATTTTAATTTTATTAGCATTTTTTATTTCGTTCTTCCGTGAAGCTTATTATTACCCTGATGATTCGCTGTTATTAGTTTGTTGCCTTTATTTATTTATTTATTCACTTTTATTTTATTTTTTATTTATTCGTTGTATTTGCATTGTTTGTTTATTATTTTGTTCCTTCATGAAGCTTATTTATATCCCGTTTCTTATAATAAATTGACAAATTTTCCCAGATTTCCGCATTTCTGATAGTTTACTGTTACAAGTTTGTTTGTTTATTTATTTGTTTATTTATTCATTCATTCATTTTATTTGCATTGTTTTTCATTATTTTACTCTACTGTGGAGTTTTTGTGTCCCGTTTTTAATAATAGCGACAAATGTTGCAATTTCTGCATTTCTGATATTTTTTGCTGTTACGATTTTGTGTTCCCTTCATTTATTTATTCATTCATTCATTCATTTATTTATTCATTTTTATTTATTTTATTTGTATTGTTTGTAATTATTTTAATCTCCTGTGAAGCTTATTTATATCCCATTTCTCATAATTGACACGATGCCAGATTTCTGCGTTTCTCATTATTCACTATTACAATTTTGTTCCCTTCATCTATTCATTCATTCATTCATTCGTTCGTTCATTCATACATTCATTCATACATTCATTCATACATTTTGATTTATTTTATTTGCATTGTTTTTTCATTATTTTATTCCTTCGTTAAGCTTATTTATATCTCATTTCTCATAATAAATTGACAAACGTTGCCAGATTTCTGTGTTTGTGATGATTCACTGTTACAATTTTGCGTTCCCTTCATTCATTCATTCATTCATTCATTCATTCATTTTTTTATTTGCATTGTTTGTAATTATTTT
>CAIGQQ010028436.1:0-12534 GCA_903798035.1 Danio albolineatus | reverse complement strand
TATCACAATATATCACAGTATATCATTCAATATCACAGAATATCACAATATATCACAGTTTATCATTCAATATCACAGTATTTCACAATATATCACAGTATATCATTCAATATCACAGTTTTTGCTGTTGATTGACTCCTATGATCATTCATTCTCCAGCTCTGTGTGTAACAGTGCTGTATTTATCGTGTGTGTGTGTGTTCAGGGTGGCACCATCATTGGCAGTGCCCGCTGTAAGGCCTTCACCACACACGAGGGTCGTCTGGCGGCGGCGTTTCACCTGCTGCAGCGCGGCATCACCAACCTGTGTGTGTGTGGAGGAGACGGCAGCCTGACCGGAGCCAACATCTTCCGCAGCGAGTGGAGCGGCCTACTGGAGGAGCTCGTGCAGCAGGGTACACACACACACACACACACACACACACACACACACAATTATACAGACATATACACACATACATTCAAATTTCCAGACATGCTCACACACGGACACACACACACTTATCCAGACATACAGACATACACAGTCTCAAACTCCCACACATACACATACATACACAAATATCCAGACATGTGCACACGTATACACACACACATGTATACATATACATATATACAGTACACACACTCACACTCGCACTTTAAATACCCAGGTAATGCACTTATTCAACCGGTAAAATGAGGTGTGTAAGGTTGGACCAAGCCGCCAAACCACCGCACTCCCTCGTAAAGCCAATACAGAAGTTACTGAAACTGCAGTTCATCGACTGGCCACTGGGGGCCGGCTCCAGGAGCTCCAGATGTTCACTGACTGCAGTGCTAAACTGGCCACTTCTACAGCTCATAGAAACATGTTTACAGCCTCGTACAACACATGGTTTTGGTGCATATAGCTGATATTCCTCTTCATGACGACTGTGAGGGGGTGAATTTAGTAATAACTAGGGCCACACGTAATCTGCGCGCGCAGAATTCCGCAGATTTTGAGCCCATCATTGATTCTGTTTATTTACTAGTGTAAATGTGTGTAAATGTATATTTATTCAGTTTTCAAATTATTTTCAGTAATAATACTGACTAATATGAAAATATTCATATGATTTATTTACAATACAGTTAGTAAAGTACTATTTTCTGTCTTTTAGTAGAGATTGTGTATGAGAGACTTGCTTTGTTTACCAAATAAAGTGGATCTAATTAGATTCGTATTGTGAACATTAAATAAATGTTAAAACGGTATTACTTTTTTTTCATATATTAAGATTTTAGTTATGCGACTCCCAAAATAATTCTGCATAAATCCGCAGATTTTTAACAAAATACTCGGCAGAAATAGCAAAAAATGTCCGCAGAATCCGTCTGGCCCTAGTAATAACTCATCTGTTTCCTTTATATTAAGTCTGCATAATTTAGGGCGTGGCCACTTGAGTGACAGCTAGGTCTCGCTGATTCCGGCTGATTAGCTGCTGATCTCAGCATATATATGGTGTTTTTGTGTTGTTTTATGTGGCTTTACTCAGTCAGCTGCCTTTTGGGATTATTTCCTACAATTATCAGATGATATGGCATGCTGTGTGCACTTAACTGTGCTCACAAACCATTCACATGGCCTCCGTTTCCCAGCTGAGTGAAATTATACACTTATATACCATATCTGTGAGTGTATGTGTTTCATTTAAGATCATTGATCATTTACAATGTTCTTCAGGGCTGTAATGCACTCCAGAATCTGTCAGGTTGATGAGCTGTAGGCTCTAGAACAGTCGTCATACAGTGTGATGCCTGGATGTCATCAATAGTCTTTTTATTTACTAACCATACCTATCAGCACTGGGATGTGAAAATTAGGGATATGCCCACCATAACAAGGGATAACACCTCACCCCCCAAAAAATTGTTAATATGTTTACATATTAATTATGTTCTTCATTTTAAATAAACAGTTAAAAGGTCAGGAATATTTTTTTTATATTATTATTTCCAAAAGAAAATGTAATAGAGGGCGCCACGGTGGCGCGTGAGTAGCACGTTCGCCTCACAGCAAGAAGGTCGCTGGTTCGATCCCCGGCTGGGCCAGTTGGCATTTCTGTGTGGAGTCTGCATGTTCTCCCCGTGGTTGCGTGGGTTTCCTCCGGGTGCTCCGGTTTCCCCCACAGTCCAAAGACATGCGGTACAGGTGAATTGGGTAAGCTAAATTGTCCATAGTGTATGTGTGCGAATGAGAATGTGTGAATGTGTTTCCCAGAGATGGGTTGTTGCTGGAAGGGCATCCGCTGCGTAAAAAAACAAATGCCGGATAAGTTGGCGGTTCATTCCGCTGTGGCGACCCCGGATTAATAAAGGGACTAAGCCGAAAAGAAAATGAATGAATGAATGAGAAAATGTAATAGAATACATTAGCAAACAGTTTAGCTTGTTAAAATGTGCTATTATAAAGAAAAAGAATCAAGTTATCAGATCTCATTAATGTTTTCCTCCCTGTATAACTCACACATTCTGAATAAAGAGCAGCGAATGAATCTCATTTATTTAGATTTTTAGTTTGATTAAATAACAGAGGCGTCACTTTAACAATGCACACATCTAACGCTATAATGAAGCATTCACCTGCTTTCCTCACGCTTTATGCTCATTTAGGACAAAATTAGATGTGTTTGAAAAAACCCCACTAAGATCACCATCTTTAGCTGTTATTATTATTAATTATGTGTATATGTCTGTTCAAACACGCACCCAAAACCCAGACTTTCGCTCCGCCTTCAGATCACATGTACAGAATGGGTTTAGGAAGCAGCGTCTGTTTCTCACTATGGAGCGCGTCTGACAGTCACGCACCGCTTTATGACTGTTTTGAGGATTGCACAGGAGGAGCGACGGCACCTGTAATGAAAAGGAAAGGGAATCCCGCCGTTTTTATATTTATTTCAAAGTGTTTCATGCCTAAATAAAGCGAAAGCACAGAACTGACTCACATTTAAGAGCAAGGGGCAGCCCCTGGTGGTGCGGCGGTATGGGTTGCGTATAGGGAGGATCGGCTCTTCAATGTTTATCGCCACCCTTCAGAGAAAGACTGAACATACGGGAAAACACCTTTACAGGATGATAGTGGGATAGAACTGTAAAATAGGGAAAATCCCAGGAAAAACAGAAGGGTTATTCCTTAATATGGTGGGCATATCCTTTATTTTCACATCCCAATGTTGACAGGTATGAGCAGAATGGGTGGAGCTTTCAGGCATTGATGATTACTTTATTTATGTTGGATTGTGAGAGCAGGATTCTCCTACGAGAGTGATTATAGCGCCTCCTTCTGGAGAATGTGGTTATATGGCAGGTATTATTTGGTATTTTGGTCATTTATTTCACTAATTCAGCAACCGTCAAACATCATCAGGGAAATGGTTTGAACTTCCGCTTAGTAAAAAAGCCTTTAGTGTTCCCTTTGGGACAATACTACATACATACACTATACTGTTGAGTGTGTAAGTGCATAAGTACATAGTGCATAAGTGCTTTAGTGTATAGTGTGCCATTTGGAATGCAGCTACTGTCTCTCACTCACACACTTTCTTTCACACTTTCACTTTCTCTCTCTCTCTCTCACACACACACACACACACACTCTTCATTGAGACGCAGTGTTTCTCATTGATGGTCTTGGCAGCTGTTAATGAGACTCAAACACAACCACTGCTGATGAATCTCAATCAGCTGCGGCTGAAACACTGAGAGCTGAGAACCAACACACTCGACAACGGTTTCCATGACAACATTTGTATATTTGTGACTTTTTTTAACAACAAACCTGAACTAACATCATCAACACACAAACTGACTTAAAACACAACACACACACACACACACTCAATAACTGAAAGGACACTGAACAAAGTAATAATACAAACTGTCTGTGTGTAACTTTTGTATTTGAATGTGTGTGTATGTGTGTGTGTGCGTGTGTGTGCGTGTGTGTGCGTGTGTGTGTGTGTGTGTGTGTGTGTGTGTGTGTGTGTGTGTGTGTGTGATTCAGGGCGCATCACGGACTCTCTGGCGAAGCAGCACACACACCTGAACATCGTGGGTCTGGTGGGCTCCATTGATAATGATTTCTGCGGGACGGACATGACCATCGGTGCTGATTCTGCTTTACACAGAATCATGGAAGTGATTGATGCCATCAGCACCACTGCACAGAGGTCTCACACACACACACACACACTACACATATTCACACATATATTTACACACGCCACACACACACACACACACACACACACACATACGCACACACACATACAATTACATAGACATATACATACACACACATACATTCAAATATCCAGACATGCGCACACACACACACACACACATGTAATCACATAAACACACACTAAATGTTTCTATACTCATGCTTGTGTGTTGTTTTCAGCCATCAGAGGACGTTTGTGCTGGAGGTGATGGGGCGGCACTGCGGGTACGTTACTGGTACAGTGTGTGTGTGATTGTATAGTGTATAATTGTGTAGAGTATGTGTGTGTGCAATTGTATAATTTGTTATTTTGTAGAGTGTGTGTGTGTGTGTGTGTGGTTGTGTAGTGTGTTTGTATAGTATGTTGTTGTATAGAGTGTGTGTGTGTGTGTGTGTGTGTGTGCATGTGTGTGTGTGTGTGTATGTGATTGTATAATGTGCAATTGTTTAGAGTGTGTGTCTGTGTTGTGTGTGTGTGTGTATGTGATTGTATAATGTGTAATTTTGTAGTGTGTGTTTGTGTGTGTGTGTGTGTGATTGTATAATGTGCAATTGTTTAGAGTGTGTGTCTGTGTTGTGTGTGTGTGTGTGTGTGTGTGTATGTGTGTGTGTGTGTGTGTGTATGTTTTGTATAATTTGTAATTTTGTAGTGTGCGTGTGTGTGTGTATGTGATTGTAGAATGTGTAATTTTGTAGTGTCTGTGTGTGTGTGTGTGTGTGTGTGTGTGTGTGTGTGTGTGTGTGATTGTATAATGTGTAATTTTGTAGTGTGTTTGTGTTTGTATGTGATTGTATAATGTGTAATTTTGTAGAGTGTGTGTGTGTGTATGTCATTGTATAATGTGTAATTGTGTAGTGTGTGTGTGTATGTGACTGTATAATGTGTAATTTGTAGTGTGCGTGTGCTTGTGTGTGTGTGTGTGTGTGTGTGTGTGTGTGTATGTGATTGTATAATGTGTCATTTTGTAGTGTGTGTGTGTGTGTGTGTGTGTGTGTGTGTGTGCGCGTGTGTGCATGTGTGCATGTCTGCGTGTGTGTGTGTCTGTAGTGTGTGTGTGTGTGATTGTATAATGTGTAATTTTGTAGAGTGTGTGTGTGTATATGTATGGTTGTGTAGTGTGTTTGTATGTGTGACTGTATAATGTAAAATAGTGTAGTGTGTGTGTGTGTGTGTGTGTGTGTGTGTGTGTAATAGTGTGTGTTGTAATCATCTCTGTTCTCCAGGTATCTAGCGGTGGTCTCTGCTCTGGCGTCTGGTGCTGATTGGCTCTTCATCCCGGAGGCTCCACCAGAGGACGGATGGGAAGATCACATGTGCGCTCGACTGGGGGAGGTGAGAAACACACCTGGCAGACATTGAAGCTGCTGTATGTCAGTGTTTGACTCCTCTACAGCATAAAAACACCATCATCTGTGTGCAGATATTCAGAAACATGCTCAGTGAACACTCCTGTTCATCTGAAGAGCACTGCTGAAGTCAGATATTCTGCTGTGAACATGTGCGTTACGTGCCGGAGCGTCTGTCTTTGTTTTGGTCTCTTTAACCCGCCCAATGCCAGTTTAGCCAATTATATTCCAGCACCCGGGTTGCCAGATGGTGGAAAACAGCGTATTTCATTCATTCAGTCAGTCAGAGAGGCTCTGAGAGCATGCGTCTGTGACTGAAATGCGACCTCTGGTGGACAGTAGCAGACTCTGAAATGAGACGCAGATTCAGAGTTCCACATGAGGTTATTAATTAGCAAATGATATAAATATTACGAGTGTAAACATTAGGTGAGCAGGTCACACTGTAACCCCGTGTCCTAACAACACACTACATGACGAGATACGCAGTGATGAGCAGTTTACACCAGAAGAAACACGACAGAAATGTAAATACAGCCATTCAGAAGCACAGAATAGTGCACTCACTGCACTCCAGCGACATGGTGAGGTTTATAATCCCTTTTTGTTTTAAAGGAAAATACATCTGGGTGTCATCTGCATATAGACGGAAGGAAACTTTATATTTACTGAAAACAGAAGATGAGGGGAGCATAAACAGGGTGAACAATACAGGCCCAAGGATTGAGCCCTGTGGAACCCCACAGTTGAGAGGAATACTGGATGAGGATTGATGGCCAATTCAATTCAATTCAATTCACCTTTATTTGTATAGCGCTTTTACAATGTGGATTGTGTCAAAGCAGCTTCACATAGAAGGTTATAGTAAATTGAAAATGTCAGTTTAGTTATTAGCTAGTAAATTATTAGCTAGTATATAGCTGAGTTCAGTTCAGTTCAGTGTTGTTTAATATTCACTACTTAGAGTCCAAACACTGAAGAGTAATCCATCGGTGCGCAGCTCTAGCTGCAGTCTAGTCGCTGGAGGCTGGAGAACTCGAGGCTCGTTTGTCCTTGGAGGGTCACGGGAATCCGTCTCTTGCTTGCTACTCTGCCAAGCAGCTGCTCAGGATACAGCCTGGTCCAGGGTTAAGGAGCCTTGGGATCGTCTCGTCACGGGTCTTGGATCGCATCCGTGGCGCTGCATAGTCTCTGGGGGCCTCGGGAAGAGTATCCCCAGTTGGAATAGAGAACAAAGAAAATAATTAGCGTAGCTGCTGTTCATAGTGTATATAAAGGGGATGCGTGGAGCACATTCGTGCATCATACCGCTAAGTGATGTATTGAGTGTATGCTTTACTAAAAAGATAGGTCTTTAATCTAGTTTTGAACTGTGAGAGTGAGTCTGAGCCCCGGACATTGTCAGGAAGGCTATTCCAGAGTTTAGGAGCCATAAATGAGAAGGCTCGACCCCCTTTATTTGATTTTGCTATTCTGGGTACTACTAGAAGCCCTGAGTTTTGAGATCTTAGAGAGCGGGTTGGATTGTAGCGAGACAGAAGGTTGGTTAGATAAACAGGAGCTAGATTATTTAATGCTTTATATGTAAGAAGTAATATTTTAAACTCAATACGAAACTTAACAGGCAGCCAGTGTAACGAGGATAAAATTGGGGTGATATGATCATATTTTCTAGACCTGGTAAGAACTCTGGCGGCTGCATTTTGTACTAGCTGAAGTTTGTTAATAGAGGAGGCTGGGCAACCAGCGAGCAGAGCATTACAGTAATCCAGCCTGGAAGTCATAAAAGCATGAACTAGCTTTTCTGCATCTGAGATGGATAGCATACTTCGTAGCTTAGCAATATTTCTCAGATGAAAGAATGCAGTTTTTGTGATATGGGAGATATGGCTTTCAAAAGTTAAATTGCTGTCTAATATGACACCCAGATCTTTAACAGTAGAGCTAATGCTAACTCTGCATCCCTCTAGTTGCAGGTCGAGTTGTGCGATCTGCTGTGTACAGGATTTAGGTCCTATAAGTAATAGTTCAGTTTTGTCTGAGTTTAAGAGAAGGAAGTTGTTGGTCATCCAGTTTTTAACATCTTTAATACACTCAGTTAGTTTTGATAGTTTAGACGTCTCGTCAGGTTTAGTAGAAATATATAATTGAGTATCATCAGCATAACAGTGAAAGCTGATACCGTGTCTTCTAATAATGTC
Organism: Danio albolineatus; assembly: GCA_903798035.1. Lineage (NCBI taxonomy): Eukaryota > Metazoa > Chordata > Actinopteri > Cypriniformes > Danionidae > Danio > Danio albolineatus. The sequence continues at coordinate 4,737 of CAIGQQ010028436.1, read as the reverse complement.
TCCCAGGGGCAGCATGTAAATTGTAAACAACAAAGGTCCTAAAACTGATCCTTGAGGCACCCCGTACTTAACTGGCCTGACTTGTGAAGGTTGTCCATTAATATTCACAAACTGGTAACGATTAGTTAAGTATGACTTGAACCATTGTAAAGCCGTTCCCTGGACACCTGTAGAGTTTAAGCGATTTATGAGGATATTGTGGTCAATTGTGTCAAATGCGGCACTAAGATCTAGCAGGACTAACAGCGAGATGCACCCTTGGTCAGCAGCTAATAGTAAATCGTTGGTTATTTTCACTAATGCGGTTTCTGTACTGTGATGAGGCCTGAAACCTGACTGGAACACCCAATGCGCACACTGAAACATCTAATGGTCAGATAAGAACGGAACCACTCTTAGGCCTCGTTTACACTAATGTGTTTTCGTTTTAGAACACATACGCTTTGCTTTTTCGAGCGCTGAAAACAGAGTGTTTTGTAAACGCTGGAGAGGCCGTGTTCATTCTAAAGCGCTGCTGCTCCGTGTCAGTGTGGATGGGGGAAACGGAGACGTCTGAAAACGGAGGCGTGATGCTGAGATTCGCTACGTGATTGGGGCTTTTGGGTCATTGCGTATCCTTCCCTTATTCGTCAAGCGCACATGACTATAATGCCACCGGAAAACAGCAATACCAGCCTTCACTGTAAACACTGTATTTTCCATAGCTATGGATGTTTAATATTCATTTTTATATTCATTTGTTCACAACTCGACCTCGTCGTCTGTCCTCAAAAAGACCTCTCTCGCTTTCTTCGCCATCGCGTTCATCGTTCAACCAGCGTTTGTTGACTGACAATAACCAAACGCCGAGCGAGACACAAGCTTCCTGTTTATACTTGAACACGCATGTCCAGAGTGCACCAATGGTCACGTGATATACGTTTGTGGTGGAGTAGTGTGGAGGGAGATGTGTTCAGAAGCGCTGGGTGAAACGCTAGTGTGGACGCGGATCATTTTCATGCTAAAACGCCGTTTTAAAACTAAAACGCACTAGTGTAAACGGGGCCTAAAACTGTGCCACAAAGGCCCACAGCTGTCTCTAGAGGTGTCAACAGGACCTTGTGGTCAATCAGGTCAAAAGCATAACTTAAATCTAATAAGACTGATGCCATAGATTTCCCAGAATCAGTTTCTGTAAAAATGTCGCTTGATACTCTTAAAAGTGCAGATTCAGTGCTGTGTAATGCTTTAAAACCAGACTGAAATGTTTCATGCACCGAGTTTAAAGTCAGATATGTTTGTAATTGAGTCAAAACAGCTTTCTCAAAGCTCATGACCCAGTTTCTTCCTCCATTTCACAAGTGTAAGGACTTGCAACTAAAACAGCTGCCTCATTGTTTCTCCAGCTTGCAAATAATGTGTTTAATTGTGTTTTGTGACTTGTCACCGCTTGTCGTGTATCAGGTTAACTCTTTATATTCTCATATCGCGTCTAAAGGTAAAAATAAATGCATATTATAAGACAATGAAAGTGTTTTTGACCATATGTGCAGATCAGCCTGTTGTTGGAGACCCCAAAACCAAAACATGCCCTTTATAATGTAAAATAGGGTATCTTTAATTCACATCTCCAGCAATCGAATGCATATATTATGACTGCAACCACTTACACGCACACAACCTTTCATTTAAACTAAGTTAATTGATATTTTACTGGTATATATTGTGATTTTGAAGAGCAATTTCAAAAAGTAAATCCACTTAGTTTGTTTATGCATGCAAAATAATTCGGTATGAGATTTTTTACAACAATAAAATTACGAAAATATTTCAGACTGCAGTTGTTGAAATTAAAATGATAATATTTAGCTTCTGAAATCTAACATTAAACCTGTGTGTGTGTGTGTGTGTGTGTGTCAGGTTCGCAGTAAAGGGTCGCGTCTGAACATCGTGATCATCGCAGAAGGAGCGATTGATAAACACGGGCAGCTCATCTCCTCCAGCTACGTCAAAGATGTGAGACTTTAGAACATGAGGAGGATCTGTGGGATATTATATAGAATATATACCTGCTCATGACTGACACCTGTGTGTGTGTGTGTGTGCGTGTGTGTGTGTGTGTGTGTGTGTGTGTGTGTGTGTGTGTGTGTGTGTGTGTGTTCATGTTTTTGGTGTGTCCGTTTCTGTGTTTATGTATGTTCCTGTGTGTTTGTTTGTGTGTGTGTAATTGGTGTGCATGCATGTATTTGGTGGTTTTGTCTGTGTGCATGTGTGTGTGCGCGCTTATGTATGTTTGTGCATGTATGTGTGTGTCTCTGTGTGTGTATTTGGTGTGTGTATGCATGTCTATGCATATGCCTGTGTCTGTATGTCTATATGTGTTTGTTATTTGTGTGTGTTTGTATGTATGTGTGTTTCTGTGTCTGTCTCTGGCTGTGTGTGTGTGTGTGTGTGTGTGTGTGTGTGTAGCTGGTGGTTCAGCGTCTGGGTTATGACACGCGGGTCACCGTCCTCGGGCACGTGCAGAGAGGAGGAACGCCGTCCGCCTTCGACAGAGTCCTGGTCAGTCAAACACACACACACATACACAACATTGTCAGTAGCAGCAGCAGAAGTGGTCATAGTTAGTAAACGCAGTGAATGGGAGATTGTTTATAACAATCATATTAGCTGAAATAATGACAGAGAAACTCCAGGATGGTGTTATCAAGACTGTCAGAAAGAGGAAAACAATAGTGTGAGACTGATGACGGCAGCCGGAAGAGAGAATCATGTCAGATTTAGGCCCAATCGAGGAAACGTCTACAGTAAAGCTGTACGGGTCGCTCACATATCATATGAGGAGCACTTCTCACAAAACAGAGGTGCCCAAAGTCGGGCCCGCGGGCCAAAGTTGGCCCCTAGTAAACTATGGTTTGGACCCCCAACCTATCTGAAAAGAGAGGGAGAATGATAGGGAGTTGGTTATGCCTTTGACAGAAATCGTCATTTCCAATTTATTGTAAACTTTTGTTTCTTTGTTTAATTGAGGAGCTACAAAAAAGGCAACTAAAGTTAAATGTTGCAAATGCGAGTGACAATCACACAATATGAACTATCAAAGACGCGATCTGAGAGAATCACCGATGAGTCGCTGATGCCCGGGAGATATTTGGCGTGCTGAATATCTGGAGCTGATTCAGATCATGTGTGAAATGAGTTCTGACTGAAAATAACATCAGCAATCAGCCAATGAGAGAGCAGCATTCACTAGTGTGGGCACCTGCAGGCCAGCGGGAGGATGAGGAGAAGGTAAAAGCTCATCTTCAGTTTATTCGGACACAAGAAATGGAGGGAAAATGAGTGTAAATGTGGCAGGAGCCCCCGTGTCTGTTTGACATGTCATGTGAGCAATATCACAACCCAACCCGGTCAAACAATAAAACAGTTGAGGAGAAACTGCTGATTCCCTTCAGAGCCAGGAGAGCAAATATGGACATTTCTACCCCATTAAAGACTTCTTTCTCCTTATGTAGTTAATAACTAAAGATATACTGCGTGTGTTTGGGTGTGAGATGTAGTTTGGACAAGGTTGTCGGTGATTCTTCCTATTTTGAAGTCATGCAGTGTGAAACTCCCTGTCGCCGATCCATCTTGCAGTGTAAACACAGCAGCGACAGAACACTAGCCCAGATAGTCATGCAGTGTGAACACATCTGTGACACCACTACTGTGAACATCCTGCAGTCTGAACTCGGCATTAATTATGAATTATAAATATTTATAGTGTTACTAAAGACTTCACATGAACACTGCTCTTAAAATACATTCATTAAATAATCCTGAAACAATAAAATGCATTACAATTGTTTGTGTGTGTGCGTGTGTGTGTGCGTGTGTGTGTGTGTGTGCGTGCGTGTGTGTGTGTGTGTAGAGCAGTAAGATGGGTGTAGAGGCTGTGGTTGCGCTGCTGGAAGCGACTCCAGAGACGTCGGCGTGTGTGATCGGCCTGTCGGGGAATCATGCCATGCGTCTGCCGCTCATGGAGTGTGTGAACATGGTGAGTCTCACATTCACACACAGACAGACATACTTAAACAAACATACACACAACAGTCAAACAAACACACACGATCACACATAACACATACAAACACACATGACCTTTGACCTGGATCTGTGTGTGTGTTTCAGACTAAAGAGGTGCAGAAGGCCATGAATGAGCAGAGGTTTGAGGAGGCCATTCAGCTGCGGGGGAAGTCAGTCACTCCTTTATTCATTAATAATCCTCCTCATCTCCAGTATATGAGTGTGTAACAGTCAGTCAGTGAAGTGCTCATCAGTCATTGTCTGATCGCAGGAGCTTTGAGAACAACTGGAACACCTACAAGCTTCTAGCTCATCAGAAACCTGCTCAGTCTAAGGTAACGCTCTCTGAAACTGACCCTTTCAGGCTTTCATCCATATTGTGGTGTGTTGGTGACTGTCGCTTTAAATGCAAATGAGATTTCAAAAGAGGGCGGGGCTACAAATGCATATGCGTCACCCAAGCGGCAACCTCCCTAGGGAAGCTAATACTGAAGTAGCTGAAACTGCAGTTCATGGAAATCCCGCTAGTGCTGGCTCCATATGGAGCACATTTCTAATGAGCCCAGTGTTAAAACAGCCGACTTTACAGCAGAATAAAGGTGTTTACAGCCTGGTACAGAGTAAATGTAGTTCATATAGTTAATATAACCCTTCATGACGCCTGTGAGGGGGTGAATTTATTATAACTCA
>CAIGQQ010028435.1:106946-120248 GCA_903798035.1 Danio albolineatus | reverse complement strand
TTTTTTTTTTTTGAGGAAAATGCTAATGGTCTAATCTGATTTAATGATCTATGCTAAGCTAAGCTAAAAGTGCTCCTGCCAGACCTGAAGATTGGATTAATGAATTCAAAACTGATAAATCACTGAATAAGATCTTTCTCAAAATGACCAAAGAGTTTAGATTTTCCTATTTTAGAGTTTTAGGTTTTCTTATTTAAAGCTCTTCAGTAGTTGTACTGTGTACAGAGGACAGATGGAAAATGAAAAGTTGCTATTTTCGAGACCAGTATGGTAAGGAACTCTCATTCTGGCGTAATAATCAAGGAACTTCGCTAGACTAACTGTGTATTCTTATTTAAATATAAGCTTTCATTTTCTGTTGGTCTCAAAACATGATGCAACTACAGAAGAGTCAAGCTTTAAATACTCTTTGTTTTTGTTTTTTTGTTTTCTGTTTTGTTTTTGAGGGAAATGCTAATGGTCTAATCTGTTTTAATTATCTTTGCTAAGCTAAGCTAAAAGTGCTTCTGCCAGACCTGAAGATTGGATTAATGAATTCAAAACTGACAAATCTTAAATAGCTTAAATCACTGAATAAGATCTTTCTCAAAATGACCAAAGAGTTTAGATAATTTTCCTATGTAAAGCTCTTCTTTAGTTGTACTGTGTACAGAGATAGACGGAAAAATGAAAAGTTGCTATTTTCTAGACCAGTATATTTGCTGCCTTAAAACAGACTGTGTATTCTGATTTAAATATAACCATTCATTTTCTGTTGGTCTCAAAACATGATGCAACAGAAGAGTCAAGCTTTAAATAGGAAAATTATCTATACCTTTTTTTGTTTGTTTGTTTGTTTGTTTTGAGGGAAATGCTAATGGTCTAATCCGATTTAATGATCTATGCTAAGCTAAGCTAAAAGTGTTCCTGCCAGACCCGGAGATCTGCTGTACGGACTCAAAAATAGTAAAATGTTTAACTCTAGGTGAGTTGTAAAGCCTTTTTTTAAGTGGAGTTTAAGGATCACACCATATTTACCTCAAATATCGACAGCTCAGAGTTTCAGAAGTGCTCATGACCACAATACCGTTGCATGTTTTATAATTGGCAGGAAAAACCCAAAAATTAACGCGAAAGCAACCGCAAAAAAAACTTAAGGTCAAACATTTCCTTTCATACCTTGATTCTTTTAAAGCAGCTACAGTTTAAAATAACCCGCTTTCTTTTCGATGCGCAGAATTTGTTGATTGCACTCTTTTAAGGAAAGTCTTGCATGGGTTAACAGAGCGAATTCGACTCAAAAGGAGTTTCAACTGTTGCTAATTTGAATGCATAATGCAATGCAATCATTCAATTTCACAAGATGCCCATCAACAGCTTGCAAACAAGATGCCGTCGTAAATATGTATTCACTGTGAACAAATAGGGTCACAGTTTTTTTTTGTTGTTGTTTTGTTTTGTTTTTTGCATGGCTTTCTGAGCATGATCGAATTGTAAATAGAAGCAGACGTCAACACAAAGCACCTTGAGCTTGTTGTGGAAAGACCAGCGATGGTTTGCTTCAAGTAAGCCGTAGGAGTTTAGAAACAGAAAGTGCCACAACAAAGAGCCAAAACGCCAGGTACTGTTCAATACGATGAGTAACTGCTAGTAATATCAAAAGCGTGGAATTCATTGTAGTGGTACGAAGACTCAAAATGACATTTCGAGCATTTCCCTAATTACAGTAAAAACTGATTTCTGAATGTGTCGCCAGTTTCATACCGTGGGAATACTGTACAGAGAAAGATGTCTCATCTCAGACTGTCTGAAAGAATTTCAGCCGAAAGACTGAACAATCTCTGCCACATTATGCAAGTGCAATTCAATTAAAATGACATAAATAAGACAAATTTTATTCAATATTTTGCATAGAACATATTACACCCCCTATAGACTAAACAAACTTAATTCCAAAACCTCTGCCATGTGTCAAAGGTGTAAGATATCTTCTGGGACACTTCTTCATACAGTATGCTCTGGAGCAGTTTTGGAGACATTCTGGAAGTTTGTCATTGCAACATCTTCTGAAATATTAAACAATCAAATTGTTCCAGATCCTAAAATTTAGATACTAGGAGATACCAGTTCTCTCCAATTGACCTACCACAGCAACTATTTTATTTTGCTCGCAAGCACGGCAGCTAAAAAATGTATACTTCAAAAGTGGAAATCTGAGAACCCCCCTGAGAAAAAAAACACTGGATTAATGAGCTCATATCTTATAGTACTCCTGAGAAAATACTGTACTCTGTTAGCCAAAAGCCCGCAGACTTTGATTATATTTGGGGCCCTTTTCTTGACACATTACCTCTGTTGGACTTTTTATTATTTTATTCAATTATTGTTAGTTTTGCTACTCTTTTTTTGTTGTTGCTTTTACTTTTTCTCATTTATGTTAATGGTTTAATTCAATGTTTTATTATATATGTAAATGTAATCTTTTTGTGCATCATTTCTTGACATTATTGCTTCTATTTAGTACTACCTTTTCAACGATATTTTATGTAACATCAAAGTGATATGTTCTGACAAAATATGTGACAATTATACCTTGTAAGGATGGGGTTGGAGGGGTGGGTTGTGTTTTTTTTCTTTTCTTTTCATTGTTATTATTTTTTTTTTGCTAATTGTTAAAAAGAAAGCTTTCTGATATTTGTATTCTTACATTCCACACAATGTTATGAATATTGTCAATAAACATACTTATAAAAAAAATGACATAAATAAATCTCCAATCTGGATGCACAGATATGATAAAAGACACATTTCTAATATACAAACCACACTGCACTAACTACTCTGATGTATATAAAAAGCATTAATAACTTATTAGTTGCCATGGAGATAATAAAATACGTTGAAATGTCAAGCGACTGCACTGACCTAAACTATGAAACCGAGGAAAAACGCCTACATTTAATTGTGGTAGATGATTGACAAAGCATCCAACTGCTATATCTACTGTATAGATAGAAAAAAAACAACACATCTGCCATTTTTATCAGCCGTGACCAAAAGGTAGTGACTTATAATATAAAACTATTAAAGATAATTAAACTCACCAGTTCACCATGAGAAAACATTCAGATCCTGTAAGTCAGCTCTCGATTCTCAGATCACATCTGGCGGAGAAGAAGAAAAAAAAAACATGAAAATGTAGCATCAGCTTTACTGTGAATCATTTATGATACTGTTTTCCTTAATTGGTTTAATTCAGCCTTCCTAACTGATTTACACACAGTTATTTAGCTGAACTGAATAAACACTGAACTAACTAACTGAATTTTATTTGGAAAAAATAAACATTTTTGGGGAGAATTTTAATTGCTCTCATATTTGACGTTTGCATCATTGTGTGTTTTATTATTTTATGCTGCTTTGAATCTGTAATGTATGAAATGCTGTATAAAAAAAGCTTATTTTTGCACACCAGATTAATATTATTATTATTATTATTATTATTCATTTAGGCAAGTTTCCTGCATCTGGAACATTCAGAAGAACAATCCTCTACAGTAACTAGATGCACATGGACTTTCAGTGAAATTTTCCTGCTTTTCACAACTTTTTACAGATTTTGCACATTTCTGAACGGATGCTCAGATGTACTGATACTCAGATGTATTTATTTATTGTTTAAATATATCCTTATGTTTACAAATAACACACTGCTAACTGTACTGTGTGTTATGACTGCATAAAATAACTAACTAACTAACTAACTCTTAAAAAAATTAAATAAATGAATGAATAAAACTGAACAAGCAAACAAATTAATTGATTAATAACTAAAACACAAATAGACAACCACTAACTCATGCACAAACTAGCAAAAACACAAATAAACCAATAAAACACAAATAAATAAACCAAACAAACAAAACACACACACAAACTCACAAAGAAATAAAACATAAATGAATAAATAAATAAATAAATAAATAAATAAATAAATAAATAAACAAACAAACAAATAAATAAATAAATAAATAAATAAATGAATGAATGAATAAATAAATAAAACACAAAAACGAATGATAAATAAATAAATTACACATAAATAAACAACCCAAACAAACAAATACATAAATAAATAAAGCAAACAAAATAAATAAACAAAACAAATAAATAAACAACCAAACAAACAAAACATGCACAAACAGACAAAAACACACAAATAAGTAAACAAACCACACACGCAAATTCACAAATAAGTAAATGAATAAGTAAATAAATAAATCAATCAATCAAATAAACACACAAACAAGCAAACACATACAAACAAACAAATAAACACAAATAAATAAATAAATGCAACAGAATACACACAAACAAACAAACAATAAATAAATAAATTAAACAAACAAATGATTAATAAATCACAAATAAATACACACAATGAAACAAACAAATAAAAAACAAATAAATAAATAAAACAAAGTACACACAAGCAAATAATAAATAAATTAATAAATTAATAAACAAACACAAACAAGCAATAAATAAATAGTAAATAAAACACAAGTAAACAAACAAATAAATAAAACAAAATACACTCAAACAAGCAATTAATTATTTAATGATACTTTGTTTTTCTGAAGTTACAACTGTCAAAATTAAATAGGGGTTTTCGCCAGATGGCTCTCAGAGCTGCAGTTAAACAAATACAGTAATATTATCACAAAAACAAGTCTAAAATGAGTAGGATGACTTTGAGCATACAGTAGTACAACATTAAAAATAAAATAATTAGAAAAATCTGCTAAATAATATTGCAAATTAATTAATTATTTTTTTACAATTTAGTAAATCTTCACTGTAAAAGTTGTGATGTTGTAAATAAAACTGAGCTGTCTTTACATTACAAAATTGCCACATTTAAGGTCTGTTTCTTTAAAAAAGAAGTGATCTTCAATGCTTGATAGATATATGAAATAAGTGGGTCTCCGACCAGACATGAAGCACTGTATTAAATTCCATTTTCCTTACTATCTCTTTACAATCTGAAAATGTATTTTACCCCAGTATATTCAATGGAGTTTTTGCACTAGCCTGCTGCCACTGACACCAGTTTACACGGTCTATCATCTCATTTTATGCTTGAATGCTAAACATATGCTTTATGGACGTTTATTTAACTGATTACTTTTCAATTACATTATGATGTTTATGCTTTTAAAGGAACCTTATAAGATTTAATAATAATAATAATAATAATAATAATAATACCTTTTATTTATAGGCACCTAACATAATATTAATCCAGAAAATAAAGATTCACCAGAAGTTTACCGTTGACTGAAAAATACTAGTTGTGCATATAGCCCTTTGTGCAATTTGCAGTTGTTCATGGGAATGGGAGGAGCTTAAAATCTTAGTGCACTTTGCTACCTGTGACTCTTTGACTGGTGGGAATTTTTATGAAGAATCATGGGTAATGTAGTATTTCTGCGATAACCCTTTAACTGCCTGCTCTACCAAATGGTTGATCATATTTTGACTGTTTTAAATAATAATTTACACTACACAATAAAAAAAAATAATTAATAATAATTTAAAAAAAAAAAAATCAAACAAACATAATACTGTTGCACCACTACACTTATTTTTGTCTTTTATGGTAAAAAATAAAATAAATAAACTTGTTTAATGAGAATCTGGAATATTTTATGGCAGACGTCAAATGATAAAGATGATTTAGTATTCAAAAATGTTTTATTTTGATTTTTTTTTATTAAAAAATTGCTCAAACATTTCATATTTTTCAGATATTTTTTATAGTATCTGTATTAATTCTGCTACTTTTACTGTAAACCGACACATCAACCATTTGGTGGAGGCTGATATTTTAGAAATTATGGGATGTGTTGAAAAAAATGCATTGAGTGTGCTAACTAGCAATATTAGGACTTAAGAAATGCAATCCAAACAATGTTTTTCTTGGTGCAGAAGTTAAAGAGTTAAATAATAGATTACACTACAGAATACAAAAAAATAATAATAATAACAATAATAATAATAAATAATAATAAATAAATAAATAAATCAAACAAATGTAATACTGTTGCACTACTACACTTATTTTTGCTTTTATTGTAAAAAATACAATAAGAAAATGTGTTAAATGAGAATCTGGAATATTTTATGGCAGACTTCAAATAATAAAGATGATTTCGTATTCAAAAATGCTTTATTTGGATTATTTTTTTAATAATTTGCTCTTACATTTCATATTTTCAGATTTTTTTATAGTATATGTATTAATCCCAATACTTTTACCATAAACAGATTCATGAACCATTTGGTAGAGGCTGATATTTTAGAAATTATGGGATGTGTTGAAATAAAATGCATTGAGTGTGGTAACTAGCGACGTTAGGAGTTAAGAAATGCAATGCAAACATTTTTTTTCTTGGTGCGGAAGTTAAAGGGTTAAATAATAGATTACACTACACAATAAAAAAAAATTATAAAATAAAAAAATAAAAAAATAAAACAAACGTAATACTGTTACACTACACTTATTTTTGGCTTTTATTGTAAAAATTAAAATAAGAAAACGTGTTAAATGAGAATCTGGAATATTTTATGGCAGACTTCAAATAATAAAGATGATTTAGTATTCAAAAATGCTTTATTTTGACAATTTTTTTAAAATAAATTGCTCTTACATTTCAAATTTTTTGATTTGTTTTTTTTTTTATAGTATATGTATTAATTCTGGTACTTTTACCATAAACAGATACATCAACCATTAAATAATAAAAATAAATAAATAAATAATTAAATAAAACAAACGTAATACTGTTGCACTACTATACTTATTTGGGGTTTTTATTGTAAAAAATAAAATAAGAAATGTGTTAAATGAGAATCTGGAATATTTTATGGCAGACTTAAAAAAATAAAGGTGATTTCGTATTCACAAATTTTTTATTTTGAATATTTTAAAAAATGAATTGCTCTTACACTTCATATTTTCAGATTTTCCATAGTATATTAATTCTGATACTTTTAGCATAAACAGACATATCAACCATTTGGTAGAGGCTGATATTTTAGAAATTATGGGATGTGTTGAAAAAAAAAATGCATAGAGTGTGCTAACTAGCGACATTAGGAGTTAAGATATCCAATCCAATTTTTTCTTTGTGCGGAAGTTAAAGGGTTAAATAATAATTTACACTACACAATTAAAAAAACAACAACAATACTGTTGCACTACTACAATTACTTTTGGTTTTTATTGTAAAAATAAAATAAGAAACATGTTAAATGAGAATCTGGAATATTTTATGGCAGACTTCAAATAATAAAGATGATTTCGTGTTCACAAATGTTTTATTTCGAATATTATTTTTTTAATAAATTGGTCTTACATTTTTAGAAATTATGGGATGTGTTGAAAAAAAACTGCGTTGAGTGTGTTAACTAGCGACATTAGGAGTTAAGAAATGCAATCCAATTTTTTTTTTCATGGTGCGGTAGTTAAAAGGTTAACTCCACTATCATATCAAAGTTGAATTAACATGATTGGTTAATCGATTAACAACCTCAGATGTCCTTTTGGATAAAAGAGTTTTGATTTGGGCCAGTTACTTCATTTTCTGCCCCAAAAAAGTTTAGTGAATGCTATAATTTTGAGAAAAACTAACTTTGTTTTCCTCCAGAAGTGTCATAATTCCATGTAAAGCATTCCTCTGGAATAGTAGCGGACACAATATATCACTCCATGACTTTTTTGGGGGGAGCCGTGGACTTTTTAACTACAGCGTAATGAGAAAATAACAAAGGCATCAAGAGACACAAGTGGACTAATGGAAAGTTTGATTGTGTTAGTGAAGCCACGTTTAAAAAAACAATTCCTACGTGAAATGAAACACAGCGTATAGTAGCGCTAATTTGACTTCAATTAAACAGCGAGCTATAAATGGTCTGTTCAGTGATCAAACGCTCACACGCGACGAAATGTAGGGTCCCAAACCATTACGACCAAAATAACGCGGGTCCCCAGAGAGGACAGCAGTATCTGATCCTCGCTAGTGACAGCTGATGGCTTCAGAAAGATAATTAACTTTTCAATTAGAGGTGCGTCTGACATTACAATTGTATCTACTTGAAGAACTAAAGAGCGACTGAAGGAGATGCAGATGCATTATTACTGCAAACAAACAACGTGCTTTCCAAACAGATGTCATGATTTCTGATGTCTTTGTGCGACAGCTACATCAAAGAGCAAAGGCGAAATACGTGCTAAAATAATCATTGCGACAAAGCGTTCGCACACAGCAAAATCTCTCAAAAGAGACTGACAAACCACTTCTCTCCTTTTAAATAAAGGAGAGATCAAAAATAAATAAATGACAACATGAAAATTAATATAATAAATAAGCCATACAGACAGATGCATAATAAAGCACGCGAATAAATAAATAATGCATCAATCAAACGCAGACAAATGCAGAATAATAATAATAAATAAACAAAGAATATAAATAAAAGGCATGAAAGCAACCGGAGGCACATTCTCAAAACAATTAAACAAATAAACAATACAAAAATACTAATAAGCATGTCAATAAATGATGTAGGTAATCCAAAGAATGTAATAAAAAAACAACATTTAAGCAAACACATGATACCTCAATAAATAAACAAACAAATAAACAAACGTACGAACGAGCATAAAAATAAAAACAGTAGACATTTAAACAAAGAAATGAACATTCAAAAAGATTTGAATACATGTAGCGTCCAGATGAATGAATGAATGAATGAACAGACAGACAGACAGATGGAAGGACAGATAGATGGACGGATGAAAAAAAAACAATCAATACACAATTAAAACCTAAAACATACGTAAATCCATGGAGCATGCAGATGAATAAATGAATGAAAGAAAAGGAAAATAAAACATTAGAAAATAAATACATACATGAATGAATGAATGAACTGAAATTAAAACTTTCAAAAATACATAAATAGAAGATGCAGATAAAAGAAGCAAATAATGAATGAATGAATAAATGAATGAATGAATGAATGAACGAACAAAAATTAAAACTTAAAAAAATACATGAATACATAAAGCATGCAGATGAATGAATGAATGAATGAATGAATGAATGAATGAATGAATGAATGAAATGAACGAACGAACAAACGAACGAACAAACGAACGAACAAACAGACAGACAGGCAGACGGAAGGACAGACGGACAAATAAATAAATAAAAACAAACCAAAACAGTACACAATTAAAACATTAAAAAATGCATAAATACAAAGAGCATGTAGAATGAACAAATGAATGAAAATTAAACCATTCAAGAATACCTGCATACATGGAGGATGCAGATGAATGAATGAAGGAAAGGAATGAATGAATGAATGAAAAAAACATTCAAAAATACCTAAACACATAGGGGATGCAGATGAACGAACGAATGAACGAATGAATGAATGAATGAATGAATGAATGAATGAAAAAACATTCAAAAATACCTAAACACATAGGGGATGTAGATGAACGAACGAATGAATGAATGAATGAAAATTAAAACATTCAAAAATACATAAATACAGAGTATGCAGATGAATGAATGAATGAATGAATGAATGAATGAATGAATGAATGAATGGATGGATGAATGAAGGGACAAACAGAAAGATGGACAGACAGAAAGACGGATGGACAAATGAATAAATAAACCAAAACAATGCACAATTAAACTTTCAAAAGCGATAAATAGATGAAACTGTCAGATGAATGAATGAATGAATTAATTAATTAATTAATAAACAGAGAGATAGACAGATGAGTGAATGGATGGATGGATGAATGGATGGATGAATGAATAAATATATAAAGCAAACAGTACACAATTAATACTTTCCAAAAGTCACATGCAGATGAATGAATGAATGAATTAATTAATAATATAATGGACAGATAGACAGACAGACAGACATCCAGAGGGATGGAGTGACGGATGTATAAATACATAAATAAAGCAAAACAATAAACAATTAAAACATTCATAAAGACATGAATGAACCAACGGACGAACGGACGGACAGACAGACAGACAGACAGATAGATAGATAGATATAAATCTGACTGGCTTGGTCTTTGTTAGCCACCCAAACATGTTGTGTAAAAGATATACAACCCACTGCATCTGATAGATTCAATTAGTGTGAGTCTATTAATTTAGTGCTAATTTCCAGTGGTTTTTAATTGAGGCAGTTGTGGTTGTGAGAGGAGAAGAGTCGTGTCTGCTCATTAAACTAGTGGAGCTCTACACCTGCGCTTCAACCAAACTCAAGGCTGAAGGCCACACAAACACTGGCCGTAATTGCACACCCACATGCTATAGAATCATTTATGGTAATGCAATCACAATGAATGTTTTAGTAATCCTTGGAATAAAAAACAACAGGGGGACAAAAAGTAGATGAAATTATACTGAAGGCATAAATATGTGCAATAAGTATATGATCTATATGTAACATGCGAGCTAACGTTATCGAGGATGTTACAGAAGTAAATTATTTTGTTCTTAGTAGATCTGTCTTTTAAAAATCTGAAAGAAGTTTTAACCAAACTGATTGACGACTAATTATCCTTAATAATCATATGCTGCATTTGCACATTAACCCCTCCCCCAAAACTCATCATTCTTAAAAGGGTGGTCCACAGTGCACAGTGTATTTTTAAGGCTTGTTTGTGTTTATAAGATGCAAAGCAATAGCAAAAGCAATATGACACACTATACATGCACTATGTACTTATGCACTTGCACACTCAACAGCATAGTATATGTATGTAGTGTTGTCCCAGATGGAGCACTAATGGCTTTTTTACTAAGCGGAAGTTCAAACCGTTTCCCCGATGACGCCAAATAAGTGAAATAAATTACCAAAATACCAAATAATACCTGGCATGAGTACAACCGCATTCACCATCAGGAGGCGCTATAATCACTGTTGTAGGGTAATTTTGCTTTCACAGTCCAAAATAAATAAAGTTTTCCAACATGTGCGCCCGATAGCTCCGCCCCTTCTGCTACGTGCACAAAGCTACAGTCGTTGAGTGTGTGAAGTGTCCATCATTCCACACTTTAGTTTACCGGTCGAATGAGTGCATCATCCGGGTAATTAAGGTGTAATTATTATTTTAACAGTTTTCAGTGTGAATGCACTACTTACACTATTTATACTACAAAATGGCATAGAATAGTGCACAAGTATGTGATAGTGCACACCTAGATGTTTTGTGTCTAAATAATGCCTTGTGTCTAAATAAAGGGCGTCAATCTGATTGTGCACATCAATGCGCAAAACGGCAACGCCAATCAGATTGTTCAGGTGTACGGAGCTGCTGAAGTTACAGTAAACACCCCTTGGAGGCGCTCAAGCGCAAAACTGTCAATGCGAGCGCACATTGAAGAAGATGCCCAGAGGTGATATGAACATGGAGCTGCTTATTGCACTGGTATCCGAACGAAAAGTGCTGTATGATAAACGAGACATCGACATTGTTTGAATCGCCAGTGACTTCAACAAAGACCATAGAATCACTATTGATTGGTGATTCTAAGCTCTTTGAAGAAAAGCGTGTCAACTTTCTCTCTTCTTCTACTGTGTTTTCAAGCGGGTGTCAGAAGCTTAAAGATGTGTAGCGCCACCCTGTGCACCGGGGTCTTTCTGTTTTCATTAAGCGGTGTGTACAAGCCTTTACTATGATTATATACAGCTACTTAGCGAACATGAAAATGACTGTCATATTTTCTAGTTCCTCCAAAAGCCCGCCCTTAAGAGGCTCTGATTGGTCAGCTAACATATTGTGCTGTGATTCGCGGATCGGCTCCACGTCACCACGACACGTCCCTACAGCACTTTTGTGCAGTGTAAACAGTTTATGATTATGGGTGTATGGGTGCATGTTTGCAATATCCCACACCCCAAACGAATATGAACTACGAAACTGACTCTGCCAAAAAATACTTCTGAATTAATCAATGATCTTGAATGAATTGCTTGAATGAACAATTCAATGAATTACTCATGGAGATGAATCTGCCTTCTTAAATGAATCTGTTGAATTGACAATTCAATGAATCACTCATGAAGACTGCGATATGCTGACACCTACTGGCGAGTTATATATATTTATTCATGACAGGCCTAAACCAGCCAAGCACAAAACCACATGATACAAAACATGTCTTAATTAGTATCATTAATAAAAATATTAAGATATTTTATTCGTCTAAATCGCACAACCCTATGAATATGAACTACGAAACTGACTCTGCCCGAACAATGCTTCTAAATGAATCTGCCTTCTTGAATGAATCACTTGAATGGACAATTTAATGAATCACTCACGAAGACTGCAATTTGCTGACACCTACTGGCGAGTTATATATATTTATTCATGACAGCCCTAAACCAGCCAAGCACAAAATTCACATGATACAAAACATGTCTTCATTAGTATCATTAAAAAAACATTCAATTATTTTATTCGTCTAAAGCGCACAACCCTACGAATATGGGTACGAATATTGCAGAACGAATAACTGGCACTACCCTTCCTACACCTCAAAAACTGTACTCTTCCAGAGTGAGTAAAAGGGCTCGCAAAATCACCCTGGACGCCTCGCACCCAGCACACTTCCTGTTTGAACTGTTAACGTCTGGTCGGCGCTATAGAGCACCGAGCACAAAAACAGCCAGACACAGGAAAAGTTTCTTTCCTCAGGCCATCTACCTCATGAACAGTTAATATTTTCCTATTGTGCAATAAACGTGCAATAACTCTTTCATACGCACTTGTACACAGCACCTTATAACAATATACGATGTAGTACTTCTCCTTACGCATTTTACACAGCACCTTATAACCTGTATATTTATAACAAATCTTTATATACATTTCAACATCCAGATCTTTGTGCACTGACTGCATCTCTGTTTAATGTCTATCGTCTTTTATTCATATTTATTCTGTGTTGTCACTTGTCACTTTATGTACACTGGAAGCTTCTGTAGCCAAAGCAAATTCCTTGTGTGTGTGAAGCACACTTGGCAATAAAACTGATTCTGATTCTGAATATAAACTATGAAACTGACTCTGCCCGAACAATGCTTCTAAATGAATCTGCCTTCTTGAATGAATCACTTGAATGGACAATTTAATGAATCACTCACGAAGACTGCAATTTGCTGACACCTACTGGCGAGTTATATATATTTATTCATGACAGCCCT
>CAIGQQ010028435.1:70100-91946 GCA_903798035.1 Danio albolineatus | reverse complement strand
AATTAATCGTGATTAATCACATCCAAAATAAAAGTTTGTTTTGACATAAAATGTGTGTGTGTTATATATATTTATTATGTATATGTAATAAACACATTCATAGAAGCCAAAACTATATATAAAAAAGTTACATCAAAGTAGTTACATCATATTCAAATGTAAAATTTGTATCATATACATATATTATTTATATATCTAAATATAAACCAACATTTCATCAAGTATATGCATTTGTGTATTTATATATTCATAATAAAATATACACAGTACACACACAAATATTATGTTAAACTTTTACTTTGGATGTGATTAATCACGATTAATTTTTTGACAGCCCCAATATATATATTTATTTATTTTTTACTTTTTATGAATATTACTGGGCGCCATGGTGGCGTAGTGGGTAGCACATTCACCTCACAGCAAGAAGGTCGCTGGTTCGAGCCTCAGCTGGGTCAGTTGATATTTCTGTGTGGAGTTTGCATGTTCTCCACGTGGTTGTGTGGGTTTACTCCAGGTGCTCCGGTTTCCCCCACATGTCCAAAGACATGCAGTGACTTGGATAAGCTAAATTGTTGGTATATGAGTGTGAAGGAGTGTGTATGGATGTTTCTCAGAGATGGGTTGCAGCTGGAAGGACATCCGCTGCATAGAACATATGCTGGATAAGTTGGCAGTTCATTCCGCTGTGGCGACCCCGGATTAATAAAGAGACTAAGCTGAAAAGAAAATGAATGAATGAATAAATATCACTATCATGCATTGACCACACTTTTAGCAAGACATGTTTCACTACATGTTAGCATTCAACATGTTCCATTATGAACTATTTTTGTAAACTCACAATCACTGAAAGGCACTCGTCAACACCAGGCATATGATTCAAATGAGTATATATATAATATATTTTTATGATATTTAAGAATTTATAATTATGCTTTATTGCTTTACATCATGTTGCAGTTATGAGAAGTAAAACTAAAAGTAAACATTTCTGAGCTATAATGGTCACCAATAAACTACTTACTGTTTCCAAACATGTTTCCCACACATTATCTTTATAATATATATATATATATATATATTTATTTATTTATTTATTTATTCATTCATTTTCTTTTTGGCTTAGTCCCTTTATTAATCTGGGGTCACCACAGTGGAATGAACCGCCAAATTATCCAGCATATGTTTTACACAGCGGATGCCCTTCCAATACTGGGAAACACCCATACACTTTCACATTCGCACTCATACACTACGGCCAAATATGTTTAATTGACCTATACCGCATGTCTTTGGACTGTGTGGGAAACCGGAGCACCTGGAGGAAACCCACGCCAACACAGGGAGAAAATGCTAACTCCACACAGAAATGCCAACTGACCCAGCCATGACTCGAACCAGTGACCTTATTAATGTGAGGCGACAGTGCTAACCACTGAGCCACTGTGTCACCCATTTGACTAAACATTTATGTCTGTGTATTTTGTATGTAATTTTTGTTTGTTGTTTTAATCCTTAACAGAACTCAAAGTAAGGATTTTTTCTGTTGGTCTAGATTGTTGGTCTGTCAATATTTTCACAGGCTTCATCGTATAAAGAAATGTGGTTTTTATTTTAGTAACATATTCTATATCCAGTATACATTTACATTACTGAAAAAAACTATTCTGGATAAAACTTTTTGTATTCTCCAAAGAATCACATTGAGCTCAACATTTGTTTTTCTGCTGACGTGGTTTTGTACTTGCCAGTTTTCACTGCCAATTTGTTCAAAAACTTCCCAAGAAAATAATATTATGCAAAATTATGCAACATATTTTATATGCAGCACAAGTTCTGTAAAAAAAAGAGACTTTTTTCAGTATGAAAGTTACAAAATAACATACACTTTGTTTTGTTAGATAATGATGGCGTGCATTCCTAAAATAACACTTTAACTATTGTCAACTATTGTAATGCATATTCTTTAAACTAAGTTTGTTACATTCTAAAAAAATGCTGGGTTGTTTTTTTTACCCAACATTCCTGCTGTCACCAGTTTGTGCAGTTAGCTCACCATGTAAGTTGGCGGACTTGAGACAAAGAGAGGAGTTGACCATGATGACGAGGTTTGAGTCTGGTGAAGAACAGTTGAAGAATTTTTGAAGACAAAAATATAAGCCAAGAAATAAGTAAACAAGAGGGTGAGAATGTGGTAAAATATGAAAACATTATAAAAAAAAATCAGACAAGGGCTTTTCTTTTTCTGGATTACATTTTAAAACTGTCGATTGGGTTTAGGGCAGGAGTTATTGGGTCAATCGGTGCTTATGAAAACACTATTGGTTGGGGTTAAGAAAGGAGAAGGGTGGGTCAGTCGATCGGTCAGTTAGTCAGTCGACAGTGGCCTCTGGTGGATTTTTGCAAGAACAGCAGGTGCGAATGGCACTCGAGAGAGAAATTTGAGATCTGAAAAAGCATGCACAGTGGCCTCTGGTGGTTACACTATCGATGGATTACTCTTCAGTGTTTGGACTCTAAGTAGTGAACTGAACTGAACTGAACTCCAACACTAATAACTGGACTGACATTTTCAATTTACTATAACCTTCTATGTGAAGCTGCTTTGACACAATCTACATTGTAAAAGCGCTATACAAATAAAGGTGAGATGAATTAAATTGAATTACACGAAAACAAAAACTGCCAAAAATCATACCTCCGGGGACATATTTGGTGCTCTCCGGAAATGTATTAGGCATGGGCCGGTATAAGATTGTGACGGTATGATAACCTTGGATAAAAATATCACGGTTTCACAGTATGACGGTATTGAGATTTACTGCTCTAAAATCAGCTCTTTTTAAATATCTGGCAAAAAACAAAACCTTTTTTCCCCTTTGAACACAATATATTTATTTTGAGAAACATTAAAAATTTTTGGGACAGTAAACATGTCAGGCTAAATAATTCAAGTGAATCACTTTCTTCTGCGGTCTTCTTTTGTATAAAAAACACAGATGTCTTTCCAATTTACACCTAAAAAACTAAAGAAAAAGTCTTACTCATACCTTAGCAACGGTATAAACCTTGACTTTTCCAAACCGCGGTATACCTTGAAAACGATTATCGTCACGTGCCAAAAATGTATATATCGGTACATTTTTAGAATGAGCCTGGGTTGACCACAACAACATTAAAACAGTGTAGATTGTTGGCACCAATACCTAGTGGTTAGAGCGTTGACACATAGCACTAAGGTTACGGTGACCTGAGTTCGATTCCCAGCTCAAAGTCCTTTGCCGATCCATACACTCCACACACTTTCCTGTCTGTAATCTCTACTGTCCTGTCCACTAAAGGTAAAAAACCCGAAAAAATTATTATAAAAAAAATCAGCGTACAATGTTTTATATTCATTTTATAGTCATTTGACATATTAGATTTTTTTAAAGTAATGCAATAGTTACTTCCCCTAATAATTAGTTACTTCTATAATTATGTAAGTCAGTTATTAACTTCGTTACTATTTGTAAGAATAGTAACTGCGAGTAGAACCCTCTTTTAAAGGAACGTACCCAACACTGCTTACTAAAATTTAGTTAAAGTTACTGATAAAGCGTCGGCGGCCAGTGGTGTAGTGATTAGTGCGTCGAGACATGCACTCCGGTGCTCACGGCGACCTGGGTTGGATTCCGCCTCGCGGTCCTATACCGATCCTTCCCCTCTCTCTGCTACCCCATGCTTTCCTGTCAATTCTCTGTACTGTCCTATCTAATAAAGGTGAAAACTATGAATGTGCTCCACGCATCTCCTTTATATACACTATGAACAGCAGCTACGCTAATTATTCTCTTTGTTCTCTATTTCCATCTGGGGATACTCATCCCGAGGCCCCCAGAGACTATGCAGCGCCACGGATGCGATCCGAGACCCGTGACGAGACGATTCCAAGGCTCCATAATCCTGGACCTCGCTGTATCCTGAGCAGCTGCTTGGCGGAGTAGCAAGCAAGAGACGGATTCCTGTGACCCTCCAAGGACAGACGAGCCTCGAGTTCTCCAACCTCCGGCGCCTAGACTGCAGCTAGAGCTGCGCACCGATGGATTACTCTTCTGTGTTTGAACTCTAAGTAGTGAATATTAAACAACACTGAACTGAACTGAACTCAAACATTAATAACTAAACTGACATTTTCAATTTACTATAACCTTCTATGTGAAGCTGCTTTGACACAATCTACATTGTAAAAGCGCTATACAAATAAAGGTGAATTGAATTGAATTGAAAAACCCGGAAAAAATAATTATATAAAAAAGTTACTAATAAAGTCATGTGGTAACTAATAACCTTAACTTTTCCAAATTTGACTGTAATGCAATAATGTGCACCTTTTGTAAAGCTGTTTTGAAACAATAATTACTGTGAAAAGAGCTATACAAATAAACATGAAATGGGGAAAATACAAAATATAAACAAAATACAAACACAAAATACTGAAAATTGTGTAGCGTATATACATTTCCAGTCATCAATCTCCTACAGAACGGGCCCTTGTGTGCGGGTGCCATGCAGTGGGCAGCCCATGCATTGTGCCATGCGCTAATGGGCAAAACCCAGAGCGGGACGCCTCTAATCAGCCAGGCTGGGAGGGATCAAGCCTGATTTTTTCTTTTGCCACAGGGCATTTAGCGTTCCTGAAGAGGCACGGATGGGCCGGTGGGAGGGGGGTATTGTCTGCCACGGCTGTGCGTTATAGGATTGAGCTCAAGTTTCCTTTGTGCGCTGATTTTTGTTGAGGGATTATGTTCTTTGAGAGAGTTGGGGACGGAGCGGAGGCGGCAGGCGGAGGGAGGCGCGCAGAACCCCTGTCTTTGTTCGGAGCGCCGATCAGCAAGAGGAGAGGATACGCAGAGAGAAAAAAGAAAGCTCAATGAAGCGAGCATCTGTGTTCCAATGTCATTGGGCTAGATGTCATGTAACCAGCCATGTAACAATTCAAAATCAATTTACCTCCCAAGAAGAGAAGCCACGTCTTTGTTAATCGCCTCGGAAAACTTTCCGAATTATTCCTTGGACTTCTGACACTTATAGATGGGCTCAGATTTAGACGAATAGCTGCGGATGCTCATTTATAAGGGTCCTACGGGAGCGCTTAAAACGTCCAAACAGTCAATGTAGGCTGTCAATTAATATGAGGTCACAAAAGCTGTGTTGCAGCATGGTGGCTCAGTGGTTAGCACTGTCGCCTGACAGCACAAAGGTCGCTGGTTCAAGCCCCAGCTGGGACAGATGGCATTTCTGTGTGGAGATGTGCGCATGTTTGCATGTTCTCCCCATGTTGACCTGGGTGTCCTCCAGGTGCTTCAGTTTCCCCAACACTCCAAACACATGCGCTATAGGAGAATTGAATAAACTAAATTGGCTGCATTGTGTATGTGTAAATGTGAGTGTGTATGGTTGTTTCCCAGTACTGGGTTGCGGCTAGAAAGGCATCTGCTATGCAACACATATGCAGGATAAAATGGTGGCACATTCTGCTGTGGTGACCGCTAATAAATAAAGGGATTAATCTGAAGGAAAATGAATGAATGAAAAGCTGCGTTACACTGAAATTGATCATTTGTTGCAACGTACTTGCAGTGTAAATACTATAATTATACATTGCACTTAATCATGCATGTAATTAATTTCTGTACATACATTTATAATTGCACTATTGACCATCCCTTACCTCTACCCACACCACCCTAATCCCTGGAAGTGCACATCATGTATCTGTTTTCTAAGTACATGTAGTTAAGGCCACTTAATATGAAGCAGGAGAGAATCTGCTGTTTAAAATAGTTGCAACAGGACGTGTCAACTTTTCAGAAGTGTTTTACATTAGGTGTAAAAACATATCATTTAAAATGTGGTGTTTTTTTTTTTTTGCTCCACACGTTCACAATCGCACATTGTGGACTTGTCAGATTTGCATCGGATAACCAACATATAGCGCATCATTTGCATGCCTGAAAGTACACTTGAGTAACCGTAATTACACGTGACACCAATTACTCTGTTACTTTGTATTAAATTATAATGGAAAATTCCACTAGAGAATTGGAGCCTAATTGCATCTTAATTTGCATAATTTTGCATATTAATCACATCTCAGATGAATAATAAATTTCAGCAGATTTTTTAATTTATGCATAGATACAAAAACAAGAAAAATAATCCATTGGGGTGGGGTGGTGTGGGGGTTATAGGGAAAAAAAATGACTATTACTTTGGCATTTGCACTGATTCCCTCATTATCCAACGTCAAAGTTATGGTTCAACTGTGTCACTCACACTATGGTAACGTCTTAATATACAGTATAGCTGTCGTGTTTTGTATACAGAGGGTTTTATTCATCTAAATGCTTTTGTAAGATGATAGCGTGTTAGAAAAAAAAGCTAAATGATTTCTACTCGCATTAATATGCAAACTAAAACCGATCGTATCATATACAGTAGTGGAAGCTGGAAACAGGCTTTTCAATTATGCCTTTTTCATTTATTATCTGTTCTTTTTTTCTCAGCAATCAAGGCTATTTTTAATCACATAAGTCCTAAATAAAATCCTGATAACAAGTGGCAAAAAATAGAAAGGTTAGCAGTGTGAATGAAACTTTTTATCCGAGTTTCTTTCCGCTATAAAATCACGACCTAAAGTTTGTAATCACTCTGGCGAAGTAATTAATTGAAATCGGAACTGCTGCAAGATTTTTTATTATTCTGTTCATTCAAGCCACAGATGTAAAAGCATTTCAGACTGACAGAGATAATTACTATAATACATCTTCCAAAGGTTTCCATATCTGAGCGCAAATTCAATAATGATGAGCCGCAATAGCAATTATTTATCAATAAAAATAGTCACAGAATTTGGAGGGGCGGGTAAACCATGCAGGTGTCTCTGTAGTCTTGGTGTTTTTTTTTGTATGCCTCAACCCTGAATGAATAATCATCATTTTCAAAAGAAAACACAGATAGCAGGCAAATACAAAAGCTTATGACCTGTAATCAGCGGAAACAGCAGGAATTTAATGATGTTTTGCTCTGCTGATCACATTTAAGCTTCTGAAACAATGATGTTGTGCACCTGTGAGGTGTGTTTGGGTGATGCCGCGAGCTTCAGAAAGGGGGGCACGCTTAAAGCGGATTGCCCACCTGTGTCACTCATTTGCATTATATGATTCAACATCAACACTTGCCTAACCTGCTCAAACACACCGTGTGTAATGTGCTTCCTTTAATGCATATTAAAGATGCATTAACTTGGGAAGTCAACTCACACTAGATATTAGGTTTTGCCTTTACCTGTGAGTTATTTTAATATCTTTTACAGCATTAGCAGATGTTGTTCCTCTTATTTTGTAAAGGATCTTTAATGGATTTTGAAGGAAAAATTTAAAAGATTTGCTAGAGAAAACAGCAGATTAAGCTGACTATGACTAGTTTTCACAAATTACACACACATTTGTTTTCACTAGCAATGCTTTTGTAAGTCTAGCTCAGAACTCTTCATTCTGTCATTCATATTTCTATAATGATCCTAGAACAGGGAGTCCAAGATGTCACGTTTAAAATGCTAGAACATCGATCATTTTAACATCATGGATATTTTTGAGTTTTGTACTATTGTGATCAATAATTGTTTAACT
This sequence comes from Danio albolineatus, assembly GCA_903798035.1. Lineage (NCBI taxonomy): Eukaryota > Metazoa > Chordata > Actinopteri > Cypriniformes > Danionidae > Danio > Danio albolineatus. Next base: position 84,270 of record CAIGQQ010028435.1, on the reverse strand, counting down.
GATTAAATGTGTCTAAAAAGCTTATTATAGTTCTGTTTAATTGAAGATTTATTGTCACATGGGCTTTAAATAACACACACGTTTGTTTCCATTAGCAATGCTTTTGTGAGTCTAGATCAGAACTCTTCATTCTGTCATTCATATTTCTATAATGATCTCAGAACAGAAATATTTTTTTATTTTTTATTTTACTAAGGTCCAAGCGGTCACATTTAAAATGTTAGAAAATCATTCATTTTAACATCATGAATATTTCAGGGTTTTGTACTGTGTTTAATGATTGTTTAACTGTTTTAATGTGTCTAAAAAGCTTATTATAGTTCTGTTTTTATTGAAGATTTCTTATCACATGGGCTTTAAATTACACACATTTAATTCCACTAGCAATGCTATAATGATCTCAGAACAGGAAGATTTTTTTAATAAGGTCCAAGCGGTCACATTTAAAATGTTAGAAAATCACTCATTTTAACATCATGGATATAGTTGGGTTTTGTACTATTGTGTTTAATAATTGTTTAGCTGTTTAAATGTGTCTAAAAGGCTTATAGACCATTGTGAGAGATGTAAACAATAACAATGGTCCTATTGTATTTCCAGTTATACACTCTCAAAAATAAAGGTATGCGACCTGTCACTGGGGTGGTACCTTTTCAAAAGGTACACATTTGTACTTAAGGGGTCCATATTGGTACCTCAAAAGTATATATTAGTACCTAAAAATATTAAGAGGCACACTTTTGTATGTCTTAAGTACTAATATGTACCCTTGAGGTATTAATATAGACCTTTTAGGTACAAATTTGAACCTTTGGTCACGTACCTTTATTTCTGAGACTGTACATTGTTAATTTTCATAGCTTTGGGGAATTTAAAAAGTTTTAAATATTAATGCATAATGTTATGATAGCTGTTTTAACTTAAAGTTATAATTGGATTGTCTATTTTGTTTTTATAGTTATGAAATAGCTTGACAGTAAACAAGAAATGTCCATGGGCCAATGACATCACCACACTGAAATGGTCTATAATATTTAATTGAAGATTTATTGTCACATGGGCTTTAAATTACACACGTTTGTTTCCACTAGCAATGCTTTTGTAAGTCTAGCTTAGAACTCTTCATTCTGTCATTCATATGTCTATAATGATCTCAGAACAGGGAGATTTTTTTTTAAATACAGTCCAGGCGGTCACATTTAAAATGTTAGAAAATCATTCATTTTAACGTCATGGATATTTTTGGGTTTTGTATTTTTGCGTTTAATAATTGTTCAACCGATTAAATATGTCTAAAAAGCTTATTATAGTTCTGTTTAATTGAAGATTTATTGTCACATGGGCTTTAAATTACACACATGTTTGTTTCCACTAGCAATGCTTTTGTAAGTCTAGCTCAGAACTCTTCATTCTGTCATTCATATTTCTATAATGATCTCAGATCAGGGAGATTTTTTTAATAAAGTCCAAGCGGTCATGTTTAAAATGTTAGAAAATCGTTCATTTTAACATCATGGATATAGTTGGGTTTTGTACTATTGTGTTAAACAATTGTTTATTTGTGTCTAAAAAGCTTATAATAGTTTTGTTTAACTGAAGATTTCACTCTGACGACTTGCCCCATAAACATACATATCCACAGCAGTGGGAATATGGAGTATTATTGTGCGTGCATGTGTGTGTGTGTGTGTGTGTGTGTACGTGTTTCTGTGACAAATCAGGACACAAATCTGTATAATGACACAGGTATTAAAAGAAGTTGGTGAAATCTGAGGACATTGCTGACGTCCTCATTTCTCAAAAAGCTTATAAATCCAACAGAATGAGTTTTTTCAGAAAGTAAAACTGCACACAGTCTCCTGTGATGGTTGGGTTTAGGGGTATGGTAGAATTTGGGCAATGTAAATTACAGTTTGTACAGTTTAAAAACAATGGAAGCCTATGTAATGTCCCCACATTTCACAAAAACAAACGTGTGTGTGTCTAAAAAGCTTATAGTAGTTTTCTTTAACTGAAGATTTCACTTTGACGACTTGACCCGTTCACATACATATCCACAGCAGTGGGAATATGGAGTATTATTGTGTGTGTGTATATAACTAAATAATTAAAATATATATTACAAAAAATACTACAATTGAAATAAAAAAAAAAATCAAAATAAATCACAATATTTCTAAAAACTATAATAGTATTTCAGTAATAATAATAATAGCACGTCTTCTGACAATGTTAGCACTACAGCAGTGCTGTTGATGCATAAATAATGCAATTTAATTATAGCAAATTAGAATTTCCTTCATGAAATAAGGGAAACAACATCTACCAATGGGACAAGAGATATTAAAATAATTAAAAAGAAAACTATTTTGCATTAGAAAGCAAGACCTAATATCTAGTGTGAGATTGCTTAACACGATGCATCATTATTTAGGAAGAACTGGATATTTATAATAGAAAACAAGACAAAAAAATACTGAATAACACCATCGTTTGTGCATTGGGAAATACTCACGGGAAGACAACTAGCGTCAGTGTAGCCCTGAAAGATGAAAAATAGGAAAAGTTGAATTTTTACTGTCTAATTTAGGAGACACTACTTTCATATATGCACTGAAATTACAAAAACAACATATATTTAGATATAAATAAACGATTGTGAAGAAAACACATCGAAGAAACGCCATTCAGACATGTTGAGTTTCCAAATGCAGCTTTAAATGCGTTTATTGTCAACCTAAGAATGTATGCCTATAACAACAAACAATTTTGAGACGTTTTTGGGTGGAAATACATATTAAACGCACCCAAAGCTTGAACGCATGTAGCATTTATAACTAATAAACTTCACTTACATTGTGAGGAGAGTTTAATGTCCATCCATCAGCCTCCTCATGCCATCCAGCGTCTGTACGTCATAGTGTGCGGGAGCGCGCATGGCAAACACGGGTCTGTGCCTCCATCTACCGGAGAAATCACACAAGTGACGAGAAACCAAAAGCATTATGGGTACAATGCAGTTTCGTAAGGGCTCCGGAAGCGGCGGTGAGGACGGTTCGTCTGTCATTCACAAGTTTTACAATGACCAGTTCGTGAACGCGCAGTTTTATTAGAAATGCGCGTTCGTGATGCAACGACTCGCGTGTTTGGCTGCACGCCGGGAACTCGCATCTCTGGCCTGTCCGTGGAGCTGGAATATTTTGTATCCCAAACACGAGACCCTTTGCCAACCGTGGTGGCATCAGCGCGCACGCCCTCATGCCATCTGCGTGACCTCTCCAGAGCGCGCATGGCATCACCTGCGCAGACGGTGTGCGCAGTTCAGCGCCCAGCAGCGCAGGTATTATAGTAAAGATGCAGACAAGAAGGACTCTGGGCATCCTGGCATCACAGTGGTGGGCACACCAGACCCCATTCTGTGGATCAGGAATAAAGTCATCTTGTTTTTAACCGAACTGTACTTTGGATTGAAGTTCAATGTGGAGTTTGACAATGGTGTGAAACAGGTTGGTATGATGGTGATGGGTTAGGAGTCGAATTAAAGGGGTAGTTCACCCATAAATGAAATGTACTGACAATTTACAATCCCTCAAGTGCACTAAAAAAAACAACAACATTCACTGGATTTGCAAAAAAAATATTTAAAAGGTAAGGGGAAGCACAGAGCTTCTACAGTGCAACAGAATTACAGAGACAGGACAAAAAACAGAAAATAAATATATTTTTAAAAATAGAAGTAAGTAGTGAATGTAAATATACGAATTGACAAGTGTATGTACAGGTATATTACTATATACAACGTTATATGTGCAGCTGTTATGTGCAAATTGGCATGTAAAGTATGTTGTTAAATAAGTATATGTGTGTATACAAATTGTATTGATGTTTGACTTATATGGGCTGAATCTAAATCAATTAAGTTGAATAATACTACATTTAATTTGTTTGTTTGTTTAAATTCAGCCCATATATATTGTGTGCAGCCACTTACCTTAAAGAAATAGTAGCCTAAATCCAATGAATCGTTTTTTTCAATGTGATTCCAAATAGGCATTGGCCGGTATAAAATTCTGACAGTATGATAACCTTGGGGGCGCCATGGTGGCGTAGTGAGTAGCACGTTCGCCTCACAGCAGGAAGGTCGCTGGTTTGAGCCTCGGCTGGGTCAGTTGGCGTTTCTGTGTGGAGTTTGCATGTTCTCCCCGTGGTTGCGTGGGTTTCCTCCGGGTGCTCCGGTTTCCCCCACAAGTCCAAAGACATGCGGTACAGGTGAAATGGGTAGGCTAAGTTGTCCATAGTGTGTGAGTGCAGATGAGTGTGTATGGATGTTTCCCAGAGATGGGTTGCAGCTGGAAGGGCATCCGCTGCGTAAAACAAAATGCTGGATGAGTTGGCGGTTCATTCCGCTGTGGCGATCCCGGATTGATAAAGGGACTAAGCTGAAAAGAAAATGAATGAATGGCAACCTTGGATAAAAATATCATAGTTTCACGGTATGACGGTATTGTGTTTACTGCTCTAAAATATATATACTTTTTAAATGTCTGGCTAAAACACAAAATCTTTTTCCCATTTGAACACAATATATTTTATTTTGAGAAACATTTAAAGTATTTTGGGACAGTAAACATGTCAGGCTAAATAATTTAAGTGAATCATTGACTTCTGCTGTCTTCATCGGTTTCAAAAACACAGATGTCTTTACAATTTACACCTAAAAAAAATGTAAATAAAAAATCTTACACATACCTTAGGAACGGTATAGCAGAAAATTTTGGCGGTATGAATACCTTGACTATTCCATACCACGGTATACCTTGAAAACGGTTATCGCCCCATGCCTAATTCCAAACCTATTTTCTTCATTAAGTTGAACCCTAATTAAAATAATTTAAAGAAAACTGAAAACCTGTAACCATTGACATCCATAGTAGGAAAAACTATATACTGTGTAACTATAAAACAATGGAAGTCAATGTTTACAGGTTTCCAGCTTTCTTCAAAATGTCCTGTTCAACAGAAGACAAAGGGTGAGTAAATCATGAGAGCTTCTTAGTTTTGAGTGAACTGTCTCTTTAAGGCAGGGGTCACCAAACTTGTTTCTGGAGGTCCGGTGTCTTGCAGATTTTAGCTCCAACCCTAATCAAACACACTTGAACAAGCTAATCAAGGTCTTACTAGGTATACTTGAAACATGCAGGCAGGTGTGTTGAGGTAAGTTGGAGCTAAACCCTGCAGGGACACCGGCCCTCCCGGATTGGTGACCCCTGCTTTAAGGGTTTGAGGATTTCCCCTTAAGTCCTATGATGGATTATTGTTGTAGTTAACTACAATATTATCTTTTGTTACTAAAATGCTATGAAATATAGTAAAGCATTTTAGCTTAATAATTGCAATGATCACAACCCATGTTGTTTGACTTGATATAGTATAGAAACAACAAAATTACTAAACTAAAAATTAGTGGTTCAGTGGTTAGCAGTTGCCTCACAGCAAGAAGGTTGCTGGTTTGAGCCCTGGCTAGGCCAGTTACCATTTCTGCTGTGGAGTTCGCATGTTCTCCCCATGTTGGCATGGGTTTCCTCCAGGTGCTCCGGTTTTCCCCTCAGTCCAAACACATGTGCTATAGGTGAATTGGATGAACTAAATTGGCCTAAATTGGAGGCGCCACAGTGGCGTGGTGAGTAGCACGTTTGCCTCACAGCAAGAAGGTCGCTGGTTTGAGCCTCGGCTGGGTCAGTTGGCGTTTCTGTGTGGAGTTTGCATGTTCTCCCCGTGGTTGCGTGGGTTTCCTCCGGGTGCTCCGGTTTCCCCCACAAGTCCAAAGACATGTGGTATAGGTGAATTGGGTAAGCTAAATTGTCCGTAATGTATGAGTGTGAATGAGTGTGTATGGATGTTTCCCAGAGATGGGTTGCAGCTGGAAGGGCATCCGCTGCGTAAAACAAATGCTGGATAAGTTGGCGGTTCATTCCGCTGTGGCGACCCCGGATTAATAAAGGGACTGAGCCGAAAAGAAAATGAAAGAATGAAATTGGCCTAAATTGGTGTGTGTGAATGTGTGTATTGGGTGTTTCCCAGTACTGTGTTGCAGCTGGAAGGGAATCCGCAGCCGTGACTGGGTCAGTTGGCATTTCTGTGTGGAGTTTGCATGTTCTCCCCATGTTGGCGTTGGTTTCCTCTGGGTGCTCCGGTTTCAGTTACATGTGGTTCTGGCGATTTGGGTAGGCTAAATTGTCTGTAGTGTATGTGTGTGAATGAGTGTGTGTGGATGTTTCCCAGAGATGGGTTGCAGCTGGAAGGGCATCTGCTGCGTAAAACATATGCTGGAGAAGTTGGCGGTTCATTCCGCTGTGGCGACCCCAGATTAATAAAGGGACTAAGGCGAAAAGAAAATGAATGAATGAATAATTTAATGTTTAAATAAATTGTAGAAATGTGTAATTTCTTTTTTTTTTTTTTGAAAAAAATCTAACTTTTTTTTGGATATATTACAAACACAATTATTAAAACTTAATACTGAAAGCAGAAAATATAAGAATTAAATTGCCTAAATAATTCACTGTTAGACTTGATGTAATAAAATAACTACAAATACATACATACAGTGCTCAGCATATATGAGGGCACCCCTCACAAATCTCTCTTACAGTAAAGTCACATTTTCTATAGGATGCTTTACAGTATTCCATTTGTGGATATACATTACACTAGTCAGTACTTAACCTTATCTAGCAAATTACGATAACAGTCAAAAAATTAGTAGCTTAAATTAATATATGAAGGAAAAGTACGAAAAAAAAGGAAAAATCCAGAGAAACTAAAAATATATAAAATTTTGTTGAAATTTTGCTGTAGTTTGTAATTTATTTTGTTGTTGCAACATTTTGCATGACTTTAAATGTATTATCTTTCTACATCTAAAACTGTTTGGTGACTAAAATATCATTTTAATAAATATATCCTTTTTGGCGGTTCATTCCGCTGTGGCGAAAAGAAAATGAATGACTGAATGAATATCCTTTTGATATATCTGTTTTGGTCAAATGCACACATACATACATGTACCATATTCACTGAGAAAAGCATAAAAATATTCCAAAACTTTCTAAATAGGTTGTACTCATTTATAATGAGCACTAACATATTAATAATATACACTCACCAGCCACTTTATTAGGTACACCTGTCCAACTGATCGTTAACGCAAATTGTTAACAAGACATTTTGGCATGTGGACATGGTCAAGACGATCTGCTGCAGTTCAAACCGAGCGTCAGAATGGGGAAGACAGTTTATTTAAGTGACTTTAAACGAGGCGTGGTTATTGGTGCCAGACGGGCTGGTCTGAGTATTTCAGAAACTGCTGATCTACTGGGATTTCAACGCACAATCATCTCTAGGGTTTACAGAGAATGTTCTGAAAGAGAGTTAATATCTAGTGAGCGGCAGTTCAGTGGGCACAAATGCCTTGTTGATGTCAGAGGAGAATGGCCAGACCTTGGTTCCAGCTGTTTGAAGGGCAACAGTAACTTAAATAACCACTCGTTACAACCGAGGTATGCAGGAGAATATTTTCACGTGAGTATTGTTGCTGACCATGTCCACCCCCTTATGACCAGTGTACCCATCTTCTGATGGCTACTTCCAGCAGGATAACATGCAATGCCATAAAGCACAAATCGTTGCAGACAGGTTTCTTAAACATGTCAATGAGTTCACTCTACTCAAATAGCCTCCACAGTCATCAGATCTCAATCCAATAGAGCAACTTTGGGATGTGGTGGAACAGGAGACTCACATCATGGATGTGCAGCTGACAAATCTGCAGCAACTGCGTGATGCTATCGTGTCAATATGCCCCAAAATCTCTGAGAAATATTTCCAGTACCTTGCTGAATCTATGCCATGAAGGATTAAGGCAGTTCTGAATGCAAAACGGTGTCCAACCCGATAACAGTAAGGTGTACCTAATAAAATGTATACATACATATACTGTATATAAACATAAATGTAAAATTAATATCATCAACTAATAGCATCTCAATAATAAATACCCCTGCTCTTCTGACAATGTCAACACTACAGCAATGTGGCTGACACATGCATAAATAATGCAATTTAATAATAGCAAATTAGATTTTGGTGCAAAAGAAGATTTTCAGGAATGAAATAAACACTTATTTACATACTAATTACACAATTTAATGTCTAAAATAAGAAATCAATATGATAATGTCTTAATAGCCAGAAACCCAGGCCACCTGATCTGTCTGTTTATCAGTAATAAGTGTCTAATTAGTGCTGATGACTGAGATCTCTCTACAGGCTGCGGTTCACGTGTCTGACTTGCTGTCCAAAGGCAACTTTGAGGAGTTGAGGAGTGTGATGTCCAGAGAGGTTCGTTCATTACTGTAAATCACCGCTCTGGCAAACAATCAAGTCATAGAGGAGCTATGAAACATGATTTTCTCCTGTTTGCAGGCTGTGGAGAACATCAGAAAGAGATGTAAAGCGCTCTCAGAGGCCCAAATAAGACAGCTTGCCATTTCTCTTGACGACATTATATTTGTTCTGCCTGAGGATGTGTCGGTGTTCTTAGACCAGAGAGGTGAGTCTGTGTAGTCTTGTTATCAATCATATATGAGTTCTATAACTTTTCATTTATTTTGCAGTGATAAACACATATGGGGCGGCACGGTGGCTCAGTGGTTAGCACTGTCGCCAAACAGCAAGAAGGCCACTGGTTCGAGTCCCAGCTGGGTCATTTGGCATTTCTGTGTGGAGTTAGCATGCGTGGGTTTCCTCTGTGTGCTCCGCTTTCCCCCACAGCCCAAACACATGTGCTGTAGGTGAATTGTGTGTGAATGGAAGTGTACGGTTGTGGCTGGAAGGGCATCCGCTGTGTAAAACATATGCTGGAATAGTTGGCGGTTCATTCCACTGTGGCGACCTCTGATAATTAAAGGGACTAAAAGAAAACGATTGAATGAATGAATTACAGAAGGTCGCTGGTTCGAGCCTTGGCTGGGTCAGGTGGCATTTCTGTGTGGAGTTTGCATGGTTTCCCCGTGTTGACGTGGGTTTCCCCTGGGTGCTCTGCTTGTGAATGAGTGTGAATGAGTGTTTATGGGTGTTTTCGAGTGATGGGTTTAAGCTGGAAGGGCACCAAGTTGGCGGTTCATTCCACTGTGGCGACCCCAGATTAATAAAAGGACTAAGCCGAAAAGAAAAATGTATGAATGAATTACAAAATTTAATTATTCACTCATTTTCTTTTCAGCTTAGTCCTTTTATTAATCTGGGGTCGCCACAACGGAATGAACCACCAACTTATCCAGCATTTGTTTTACGCAGCGAATGCCTTTCCAGCCGCAACCCATCTCTGGGAAACACCCATACACACTCATACACTACAGACAATTTAGCTTACCCAATTCACCTATACCACACGTCTTTGGACTGTGGGGGAAACCGGTGCACCTGGAAGAAACCCACACCAACACAGGGAGAACATGCAAAATCCACACAGAAATGCCAACTGACCCATCCGGGGCTCGAACCAGCAACCTTCTTGCAGTGAGGCGAACATGCTACCCACTACGCCACCGTGGCGCCAAATTGAATCAATAATAAATAAATGAATAAAAATTATATATAATAAAAAATTATAATTAAAAAAAAATGTGGCAGTTCATTCCGCTGTGGTGACCCCTAATAAATCAGGAACTAAGCCGAAGGAAAATGAATAAATGAATGAATGGATTGATTACAAAATAGTAGTAGTGTCCTTTATTATAATTATACGTATTAATACGATGACGAGAAAATTAACTGAATGAACCTGAAATAATTAGAAATATTAGGCTAAAAAAAATCTAATGTAGAGTTACAAGTTCAATTTTTTTGGTGTTATTTCCATATTTGAATTTGTAGTAATTGATACTACTTATTTGTATTGACATGGACATCACAATTACACTGGACAACTTAATGCATTTCTTAAATGTTTTAGCAGACTTGCTAATTCTCAACACCTGTCCAAATCACACCTGTCAACATTGGGATGTGAAAATAAGGGATATGCCCATCATAATAAGGGATCCCTACCCTCTCAAAAAAAATAAATAAATAAAAATAAAAATTACTAAATCTGTTCATCTGGAGCTGTTTCATTATAAATAAACAGTAAGTAATATGTTATTATCATTATTATTATTATTATTATTATTAATATTATGTACAAAATAAAAAAATATAGTATACATTAGCAGCAAAAAAAATTGCAAACAGTTTAGTATATTAAATTTAATAGCTATTATACAGAAATAGAATCAAGTTATCAAATCTCATTAATCTTTTTCTCACTGTAACTTACACATTCTGATTAAAGAGCAGCGAATGAATCTCATTTATTTAGATTTTTTATTTGATTACATTAAATAACAGAGGTGTCTCTTTAACAATGTACATGTCTAACATTATAATGAAAGCATTTGATTGCTTTCCAAATGGTTTATGCTCATTTAGGACAAAATTAGTTGTGTTTGAAAGAAAAAAAATCATCAAGATATGTTATTATTATTAATTATCTGTATATGTCTGTTAAACATGTACCCAAAACCCAGACATTCGCTCTGCTTCAAATCGCATGTACAGAATCCGTTTGGGAAACAGCGTCTGTTTATCACTATGGAGCACGTCTGGCAGTCACGCACCGCTTTATGACTGTTTCAAGTATTGCAAAGGAGGGACGATGGCACCTCTAATGAAAATGAAGGGAATTGTGTCGTTTTTATATATTTTTTAAAGTGTTTCATGCCTAAATAAACCGATAGCACAGAACGGACTCACATTAAGAGCAAGGGGTGTCCCCTGGTGGTTCGGCGGTATGGGTTGCATATAGGGAGGATCGGCTCTTTAATGTTTATTGCCACCCTTCATAGAAAGACTGAAAATACGGGAGAAATACGGGAAAACACCTTTACGGGACGAAAGCTGGATAGAACTGTAAAATACTGGAGAATCCCGGGAAAAACCGGAGGGTTGATAGGTATGATCCAAATAACTTCTAATAGTGATTTATAATGACATCAGAGCGAATGCAGTATTCTAGAGCAGGGGTGTCCAAACTCGATCCTGGAGGGTGGTGTCCTGCAAAGTTTATAGTTCCAACCCCAATCAGACACACCTGGGCTAGCTAAAGGGCCGATCACACTGAACAAGCTTTTTCCGTTGAGAGGCGCCTTTTTTAAACGCTTTACTAATGCTTTAGGTCACTAATAGGATAGTTCACCCAAAACTATACTACTTCGTTGTTGTTTTTTTTAAATGGCAGTAAACAAGACTCCCTGATCAGCCGGTTCAATAACAATCCTTATTCCTCTTCCCAACCTTCATAACTATTACCTACTTTCTCAAACAACGTGCAATAAAGTTTCACAAGCAACGGTTGTAGCGTGGTCATTGATAGTGAATGGACATTTGAACTCACACAAGCAGCTTTTCCATGATGGACGTCCAGCGCTCTCCTGCCTCCAGCGCCGAGACTGCAGCTCTGCACAAGAAGTTTAGCCTGAGGAGAAATTGTCGTGCCCAACTGAGCCTGGTTTCTCTTGTTTTTTTGTTTTTTTTTTCCTTCACTTTCGTCAATTGGTGAAGTTTGTTTCTCCACTGTCGCCGCTGGCTTGCTTGATTTGGGACTTGTAAAGCTACACATCGATGGATTTGCTCTTCAGTGTTTGGACTTTCAGCAGTGAATATTAAAGCACACTGAACTAAACTGAACTCTGAAAACTGGACTGACACAGTTTTAATGTACGAGAACTTCTATGTTAGACTGCTTTGACACAATCTACATTGTAAAAGCGCTAGAGAAATAAAGATTATAGTACATTTCTTTACAATATACTCTATATTTTCCACCTCATTATAACGATTACACTTGGATACCACTTGGACATCTCCCTATTTTAAACTGACCACTATTTAGATCAGTGTGCAAACCTTAACCTTGATAAATCGGTTTCCTCACATCTATTTCTTCTGGTTCGCCCAAAAATGAAAATTTACTCAACATTTACTCTCCCTTAATTGATTTCAGACATGTGTGACTTTCTTTTTTTTGTGTTGAACACAAAAGAAGATATTTTGAAGAATGTTGGTAACTGGTAACCATTGATATCCATAGTATGAAAAACAAATACTGTGAAAGACAATTTTCTAAATATCTTCTCTTGTGTTCAACGGAAGAAAGGAACTCAAACAGGTTTGGAACAAGTAGAGGATACATACATTCATTCCCCTTCGTCCCTTATTTATCATGGGTCGCCACAGCAGAATGGCAACTATTCCAGCATATGTTTTATGCCCTTCCAGCTGCAACCCGGTACTAATACCCGTTTACCTTCATTGATACACACTATGGCTAATTTAGTTCATCCAATTCACCTATAGCACATGTGTTTGGACTGTGGGGGAAACCGGAGCACCCGGAGGAAACCCACAGTAACACTGGGAGAACATGCAACATGCTCTATATTTTCCTCCTCATTACAATGATTACAGTTTCCACTTGGATGTCTCCCTATTTTAAATAGATGACTATTTAGTGCAGCATGTCCAAACCTTAACCTTGATAAATTGGTTTCCTCATGTCTATTTTCCCATGCTAGTTCACCCAAAAATGAAAATTTACTCAACATTTACTCTCCCTTAAGTGATTTCACACATATATGAGGTTTTATTTTTTTTTCTCTGTTGAACACAAAAGAAGATATTTTGCAGAATGTTGGTAACCATTGACCTCCATAGAAGGTAATACAAATACTATGAAAGTCAATCTATTTCTGACATTTTTCTAAATATCTTCTCATGTTCAGTGGAAGAAAGGAACTTAAACAGGTTTGGAACAAGTAGAAGAGTAAAATTTATTCATTCATTTATTCATTTTCCTTCGGCTTAGTCCCTTATTTCACCACAGTGGAATGAACCGCTAACTATTCTGGCATATGTTTTATGTAGTGGATGGCCTTCCAGCCACAACCCAGTGCCAATACCCATACACACTCATTCACACACACTCACACACTAGTGCCAATTTAGTACATAAACCACTGAGCCACCCTACAGCAAAAAGGGAAAGGGGTACTGTATGTGTAGCTGAAATGTTTGTGTTTCTCTAGGCAGAAAGTTCATCTACATCACGATGAGACTCTGGTATCTGTCCAGCGCAGATGTACCTGAGGATCCTGACGGGACCCGCATCTTCAAGATAGATTTAACTGCAGAACAAGAACCTCAGAAGATCATCACAGCTGTGTATGAGTGAGTGTGTCTGCATGAATGCCATAAAGATCTGAATATCAAAAACATGTTCGATCAACTGTTAAATATATTTGATGTATATGATTCCTATATGGGGTTTCACAGTGGTTAGCACTGTCACCTCACAGCAAGAAGGTCGCTGGTTTGAGTTCCAGCAGGGCCAGTTTGCATGTTCTCATACATACATACATATATACACATATATATACAAGGAGTGCAGAATTATTAGGCAAATGAGTATTTTGACCACATCGTCCTCTTTATGCATGTTGTCTTACTCCAAGCTGTATAGGCTCGAAAGCCTACTACCAATGAAGCATATTAGGTGATGTGCATCTCTGTAATGAGAAGGGGTGTGGTGTAATGACAGGTGTGCAGAATTATTAGGCAACTTCCTTTCCTTTGGCAAAATGGGTCAAAAGAAGGACTAGACAGGCTCCGAAAAGTCAAAAATAGTGAGATATCTCACAGAGGGATGCAGCACTCTTTAAATCGCCAAGCTTCTGAAGCGTGATCATCCAACAATCAAGTGTTTCATTCAAAATAGTCAACAGGGTCACAAGAAGCGTGTGGAAAAACCAAAGCGCAAAATAACTGCCCATGAACTGAGAAAAGTCAAGCGTGCAGCTGCCAAGATGCCACTTGCCACCAGTTTTGCCATATTTCAGAGCTGCAACATCACTGGAGTGCCCAAAAGCACAAGGTGTGCAATACTCAGAGACACGGCCAAGGTAAGAAAGGCTGAAAAACCACCACCACTGAACAAGACACACAAGCTGAAACATCAAGACTGGGCCAAGAAATATCTCAAGACTGATTTTTCTAAGGTTTTATGGACTGATGA
>CAIGQQ010028435.1:14455-24953 GCA_903798035.1 Danio albolineatus | reverse complement strand
AGATTATCTGCAAAAATACATTGTATTGGTCAGAATTATAGATATATACAACATATTAAGTATCAAATATTAAGATATTTTGTGCATTTCATATTGTAAATATAGCAATTTGTGATTATTATTGCTGAGAACTTCATTTTCTTGGTGTTTTGATGCTTTTGGATCCTCAGATTCTCTAATATGTGTATCTCAGCCGAATAAATGCTGCTCTTACTTTGATTTTTGGTCTTTTTTCAAGTCTAAATATCTAAAACATATTAAATTAAGAAGCTTTTTCTAGAAAAGTGACAAATATTGTCTTGTTTTTAGAAATAATATGCCGAAATTAAGTGATTTTTTCTTTTAAAGAAGCAAAACAATCTGCAAATAGATTACCTGCAAAAATACAAATAGATTATCTGCAAAAATACATTGTATTGGTCAGAATTATAGATATATACAATATATTAAGTATCAAATATTAAGACATTTTGTAAATTTCATATTGTAAATATAGCAATTTGTGATTACTATTGGTGAAAACTTCATTTAAACTTGATTTCTTTGGTATTTTTAAGTTTTTGGACCCTCAGATTTTCTAATATGTGCATCTCAGCCGAATAAATGCTGTTCTTGCTTTGATTTTTGGCCTTTTTTTAAAGTATAATATCTAAAACATCTTAAATTAAGAAGCTTTTTCTAGAAAAGTGACAAATATTGTCTTGTTTTTAGAAATAATATGCCAAAATTAAGTGAGTTTTTCTTTTAAAGAAGCAAAACAATGTGCAAATGGGGTAAGCAAAGTAATCTAATGTCAAATCTAAGTCTTTACTTAGCTTATTAACACATTACTTAGCTTGCTTTAAGGTAAATCTCACTTCATTTTGGCGTGTAATTTCTTAAAACAACACAATATGTTTTGCTTGTCTAGAAAATGCTTCTTGATTTAAGAATATTAAGACATTTGGACTATAAAACATGATCAAAAATCAAGGTAAGAGAGGCATATTTTTGCAGCGCATCAATGGAAAACCTATCGATTCACCTTTTAGATCATTTCCAAAAATAGACCCGTTTAATAAGTAGTAAAAGCGAACAGTCATTTCTGTCTAGTGCACACTACACTGTCGACCCTGTAGTGTGCACTGTAAAAGTCCCCCTGTGGCTTCCACCTGCTAAAAATAAAAAAAGGAGACTTTTATCACTGAAAGTCCAGCCACAACATCCGAATGACAACACTTTGGGAGTCCGTATTAATTATTTAAAAACAATTACACCCTCCCTGCACATTATCGGCTGTTTATTCCTTGCTTTTATCGAATTATAGAAACAAATACCTTCATCTAACAATCAAGCCAGATTAGTTTCAAGCCTGGGAAATTACTTTTCTGTCACTGCAGTGGGGCAAGCGTCACATGAGCAAATAATTAGCCCTCTAATTTCTGCCTCGTGGATTGCGACGTATCAACAATTAATAGAGTTAAAGCGACACACAGGGAGAGAGGGGGGGGAGAGGAAAAAAATAAAACTAGTGAAAATGCCTTTGTCCGAGATTTGCAGAGATGTAATGCGTGGGCTCATGCAGAGACAGCGCCTGCAGAACTTTTAGCAGATTTGCAACGCCCGTCATTCACAAAGTTGTACACATTTTAGCATGCTTACAGCTATCAGAATGAGTGCAGTGTACTCTCACTCACAGAAAATCACACATATATACACAATATTACAGACAGTACTCTATTTTTTAACAGTATTTTGTGAATCAAGTTTTTTTATGTTTTTGAATTGCTTTATAGGACTTTTATTTGACTTTTATTGACATTTTTATTAGCTTGACGTAATGTATTATTGTAAATTACTGTATATAATATCTGGTAATAAACTGCCAGTGCTTTCACACTACAAAAAATAAAAATAAAATTGCTTTTGTTGTCTTGTTTCTAGTCCAAACATCTAAAATTCTTAAATCAAGAAGCATTTTTTTAGAAAAGAAAAAAAATATATTGTCAATTTTCCTGTAAAGAAGTGAAATAATCCACCAATAAGCAAAGGAGTAAGCAAAATAAACTAATTTTAGCATTATTTTGGGATTATTTTATAGATTATTTTGCTTGTTTTAAGGAAAAACGCACTTCATTTTGACACATTAGATCTTAAAACAAATTAAAAATTCCTACTTGTCATGAAAATCCTGCCTAATTTAAGAAAATTTTGATATTTAGACTAGAAAAATGCCTTTTTTTGCAGAATGCACACTTAATTCTATACACATATAATATTTCTGATACAATATACTGTCCCGAACTACTAAAATGTAAATAAAAGTCACATTGTTAACTGTTAAACATTGTTAAAAGTAAACAATATTGTCTTGTTTTTCGAAATATGTCAAAATTAAGAGAGCTTAAGCTAAATAATCTGCCAATAAGCAAAGGAGTAAGAAAAATAAAGTATCTTTTGCTTTATTTAGATGCTTTTTTGATTATTTTTCAAATTATTTTGCTTGTTTCAAGGAAAAACACACTTCATTTTCACACATTAATTCTAAAAACAAACAAAAATCCTTTTTAGTTTAAGAAATTTCAGATATTTAGACTAGAAACTAGACAGAAATGCAGTGTTATTGCAGCGAACACACTTAATTCTATACGTATATATAATATTTCTGAGACAGTATGAAGAGTTCAGACGCAAAAACCACTGAACGCCGTCTGAAATGTTCTCCTAAAATTAGCGTTCTTCTCAGCCTCCTATGTTTATGTTCGGTTAATTCACATTAAAGGCAATGATAAGGACTTATTAATCACTATAAAAGTAAAACTACAGAGCCTACACACAGGAGATAGAGTAAAATGATAATTTAAGAAGATATATCAACTGGAATTTAGAGGTTTTTGCATCTAAACCCTTTATATAATGTCACATACAACTAAAATCTAAATAAAAGTGCACCGCACAGTTGTTTTTAACATAAAAAGTGGACAGATTATAGATAAAAGTCCTATAATGCAATTCAAAATCAATATTGTTTTAGATTTGAGATATTTTAAGTGAATATCTTAAGGTTAAATGCAAACTTGAAGCGTCCTGTGAAGCGGAATCACAGGCCTGCAGACAATACATTCGCAGTGTTTCATCAATATAGCTCTTCCTTCCCTTTTAAACGTTTTTTTCTGTGCGTGAGTGTGTGTGCACAACAAATAAAAGCCTTCTTTTCACTCTACTACATTGCAAAGGAAAGATTTGTAAGGCGTTAATCTGCGTCCCTCCAAATCTCTATAAGTGCATATGTGTGTGTGTGTGTGTGTGTGCGCTGCAAAAGAGAGTATCTTCTTTAATTGTTTCTTGCGAGTATGTGGGTGGGTATTAAAACCCTGATCTTTTGCAGTATGTGCATTCCTCTGATACATACTGTTTCTTTGTGTCGCCTTACCAGAACAAAGGATTCGAGAAAACCTACACAGATCGGATAACGACAAGCATAGAAATAGCAGACAATAACAGCAGATCAAAACATATGGAGAGTCTAAATTTGGGTTATGCGAGATGTAAAAAAGGTTTTGAGGTGCGTATTTTCAAATTCTATTAGTGATGGTGCTGCGCGGAATGATAAAATTGCTTTTACGATTTGACACAAATGTCATTTAGCCCGAGCATGACCAAATCGACATGACGCACTTTTGACGCTTTGTCTTGTGGCGCAAAACAAAAAAAAAAATCAGCAGATGATTCTTAAAAGCTGATAAACACACACACACACACACACACATAAATAATCGTTTAAAAAAAGAGAAAGGAGAGAGCGCTTCAGGAATTAAGATGCGGATTTTAACGCGACCGTCAAAAATCGCTGCTGATGTATGCAAATCGCTCGGAAAAAAAGTTGCTAAATTATTCTAGAGTTGCATGTGATCGTCTGCCGCTTTACATGCTTGACTCAGAGCCCAAGTATGCGCAAACAATCCTCGATTTTCCTTTCTTGTTTTTTTTCCCCCCAAACTGGTTGGAGCTTGTCATCATCAGAAGTCTCTGATTCATTGTTACCTTTCCTAACTATTAGAAATCTCTTTCCAAAAAAAAAAAAAAAAAAGAGGGTGGAATCTCCAAGCAGCCACATATTAAAAAACGAGACAGACCTCTTATTTGCTGGCGACAGTCTAATAAATGCATACGCTGGCAGCTAAACAGGTATTTACCGTGCTCTAACCACAAGTATAATTCTTCTCTTTGCTGAGCTGTTATTTCACCCTAGCGCTCATTACTGCCGTGGTAAAGACGATTAATGCTTCGACAGGAATCAAACACAGACCAACCAAGAAGTTCTGGGAGGTGAGGAATTTTAGCTTTCCCTTCCTTGATTGCTGTCACTTACAACAGGACAAATCACGCGAGACGGAGTGGAAATAATTCATCAAGGACGAGTTGCCTTGATTATACTCTCAGGTGCTCGCTGAAAATAACCGATGCAGCGTGCCGGATAATTGGTCTCCAAGGGTCGGGAGGGCGAACGCCGTGCGTTTCTCCCCTCGCAAAGATGCAACTTTCTAGTATAGTATGGGGCGGCATTTTAACCTCTGTGACCTCTGCTGGATTTTCATCATGTCTTTTCACCTTCTGTGTCTGACTTCCTGTTGTCAACTGCAGCTCATGCTTCAAGGCCGCAATACTAAACCTGATGTGTTTCTTTTTTTTTTCACAGTCCACTCATGTGTGGCAAACTACACAGAGATTTGGGACAGATATATCAGCGCACTTCAACAAACAACCAGCCGTGGAAATGGGGTTAAGTGATGCCATTAAAAAAATGGTTAACAACTTTCAAGTCGACATCAAGAAGACCCACGCGGTTTCACATCAGCAGACTGTACAGTTCTCAACGTGACAACGTCGAAGATGTAATAATGAAACGAGCTGAAAACCTGCATAATCGCAGCCACTTTGAAGTCAAACAGCACTTACAAGAAGCAAACCTGACGCTGGCAGGAAAAAGCTCACGAGATCTCTTCTCAGAAACACTGACCAGATCAACCACACTAATTCTAGCCCAGATAATCTCAAGAAGAATAACCTCATTTTTCACCACATTGACCTCCTAATGGGATCTGATATACGGTGCACTAAATAAAACAGATTAAAAAGTGTGTCAGTCGCACAATTAATATTTTCCCCAGCATTGATTATAACTAATAATCATATGTACATAATACTATATGTGGAGAGTGTGCATGACTGTAACATAATAATAACAGCGATGCACATAAATTTAAATGCAACATCTAATGAAGCACTTTGTAATATAATTTATTCTATCACACCCCATATAATTGGCAATTAAGAGCAGTAGATATGAATTAAGAGCATGCAGATGCATGTATTTTTATTTCTGTTCCTTCAGAGTGCCTAAATGCAAGTAATCCAGGTCAAAATAATATGCGGAAATGTTTTAATTTCAGTTGTAAAGAATTATTTTTAGTGCCAGCTCCTCAACACACACACACACACAAATCAGCTGCTATTATTACACTGACAGCAGATTTTAGGAAACTAAATGCAGTGTTGAACATAAATGCATGGAAACAGATATTCTGAAAAACACGCATTTGCATGACTTAATGATTAATTCTGCATTATTTATGTTGATTATCTTAAAAACACACATCGCTTTTAAATGTGGCTGCATCTTAATTCCCTAAAGTGAGTCCTGTCCATGTTAATATATATATATATATATAAACCCTTCTAATGTCTATGAATGTCACAGATTTCTAACCACATCGTCCTACGGTATACAAACTAGTATGATAAGTGTAATAAACTTGTAATAAACTTATATAATAAGTTCTACATCACACCAGCAGGAAAAGAAATGGTGTTGCGATTCTCTACAGGCTGATAGTCAGTTTTATTTAGAATCATTTAGTCGTATTAGTCATTTCATCTTATTTAGGAGCATGTCTGCTGCTTGAATCCATAAAATCGGATTTTTTCTGTCTGTTTTCCCATTTAGATCTTGCACTAATGCATGCATATGCCGTTAGCATGTGTATGAGTGTAAACAATCCCACACATATGCTTTTATAATCTAATAAATCAATGCATTAAATAAAGCATCAGGAAAAAAACTTACTTTAGCTTAAATCTGCATTTAGAAATGTCATGCACTCCATTAATATTAAAAAGCCCTAGCTGCATTAAACAAATGAAATCAGTTAAAGAATGCATTCACTTCTCACATGATTATTAATTGTTTATCTATTGATAAGAGAGGACAGCAATCGGATCTGACTGGTCGTTAAATATACAGCAGCTCTGCGTTCGGAGCAGATGCTCAGAGACATCAGAGACAGAAAGGAAATACAACAATACCTTAGAGAAGTTAGCAATCTCCGCGAATGCGCTCGTTTTCCATCCAAAAGTTGAGTAGGCTGGTTTTAACTTCGTCCCCGCGATGAGAGATCCAAAGCCGGTGTGCGTGCTCAGCTCTGCTCGCTGATGGAGATGGAGATGTCCCTGCGCGTGCCGCTGAAGTTGGGAGCGCACGGACTGCGCTCAACGTGGGCTGCGGTGCGGGATAGAAGCGCACGAGAAGGGGGAGGGTTCGAGCTCGATGAGAGGGGTGTCAGGTAAACGAACCGCCCCTCCCCGTCGACATAAGACGATCTGCCAGCTGTGGCGCACCGCGTTTTCTTGCCCCACTTTGATTTTTGGAGCGGCGCGTCTCCGCGCGCGCTCTCCAGGGACTCATCCACTTTCACACTCAGCCATTCTCATATTTACACACCACATGTTAAAAATGTCAGGAAGGAGGACTGTATAAATTTATTTCAAACTTGCCTTCCACGGTGTGTTTACACTTTCAGTCATTTGATTTCGTGTGCGACTTCATTCTCGCAGCTTCCGCGCATCTTAATACGGTAACACACACACACACACAAAACATTTCATTTTTAACACGCGTTCACTAGTTTATAGATCAATAAGTTTTTAATTACGCACATGCACGTGCGAGACTAAAAATCAACAGTTTAGAGAGAGCAAAAAACGTGCGCATTTAACGCGCGTGCTGATATTTAACATACATAAATATATTAATGCATTATTTAATGATCATATAGGCTATTAAAATTATTATTGCTTCATCACTTCGGTGAATGCTTATATTGGTATTTCCAGAAATACACAAGGGAATTAAAATAAAACTCTTATATTTCTTCCCGAGCTCTGATTTATGAGTTGCAGATTTTTGTCTGTTTTAGTGATTTTTTTAAGCGACAATTATCTTATAAACTGTCATTTGCGGCACTAATTAAATACATTTTAAACAACGATTTTAATAATTTAGTGCATTTTGAAAAGCTGCAACCAGTCGCACATATTGATTTAAAGCACGGCAGCTTGCTGTTTAAAAAACACAACAACCTGCTATATGGATATTTTATTTAATATTCAACGCGGAAAAGGAAACTATTTGAGGTTAAACTGTAGCTCTGCATGAGTTTTGCACCAGATTTGATGATGAGAATGAATCCTTTCAAATGTGAGTCATCCGACCCAAAGCTCACGTTATTAGAAAGCTTTTACAGCAGAGAGTTCATTTGACATTTATTCGACAGTAAACATACATCAGATACCATCATCTCCGATGCCGATTTCCAGTAGAGCTTCAGCATTTCCTTCCTATATGATGAAGGGGGAAATAATCAACACCGCAGCGCTTTTCATTCAGAAGACAAAAGTTTTGATTTTAAATAAAATTATTTGTCATTTCGTTCTGAAAGTTTCAAATCCGAATAATAATGTCGCATCTTCATTTTATTTTCCTCTCTCATCTCAAGTCGGTGCGCAAACCCTCCCGTTATTTATTATTTTACGCACAGAATAACGTCGGTTTGCGTATTCATTAACGCGCATTGTTATCATATAGAAATTACACACATGATGCAACATGAGGAAACCTTAAATGAATAGTGCAGACCTGAAAGTGTTGTAACATCACAATCATACATGACCACCAACCTCCTGAAGTGACAATAACAACAAAAAAAGAAACTACTTCAAGACGTATAGCTATTTATAATTAGCTTTCTTGATCATGTTGCTCTTTTCAGATTCAAAAGTGTGTTTGATATATATATATAAATAAAACAAATATATATATAAAAATCTAAACACACACATATATGAATAATGAAAAGAGACGCATTTAATAAACACACTTTATATGCTTGATGATTTCTGTAGAATGCAATGTTAATTTTTTTAATTGCTAAAATATGCATGCACAAAAACAAAAAAGCTAAAAGATTGATGGTTATGAATCAGATGGGTTGGTTGTAACATCAACACTCTTTGTGCTTGACACTAATTTACACATTTTTTTTAAGGATGAGCAGTAGATTTCAAAACAACTTTGCTTCCTAGCAGACACATGGGAATATTATCAAAGTCTGAGGCATAAATATATATATATATATATATATATATATGTATATGAGAGAAATGTGTTCCAACACTCTCCGTTCTCCCCGACACAAACCTTGCAGACTTGGCAAGCATCACCTGTTGCTACAGTACAAGCTCAGGGGTGTTTGTCCAAATCTGTTTGCGCATTCATGTGTTTTCTGTGGTATTATTGTCATGCAAAAAACGGAAAGGCGGCGGCTACAGTGTGCTATGTTTAACTTCACATCATGGAAACAAGCGTCTGTAAATTTCCAAAAACACTGACACCTCGGACTTGATAACTAGGCCAAAATTTACATAAATCGCAGATAAAAAGTTGTAAAATGCCTCCCTACGGAGTCTGCGGTGTCTTTTTATTTATCTATTTATTTTAAAGGAACCAACAAGAGAGCATCTATATTCTGAATCAATGCATTCTGAATTCAGTCGTTATCATTAAAGCCGTTTCTTGTCACCATCACATTGTAACTGCTTCTCAGAAAAGTCACCCCATATAGAGGCTTCGGGACTCCACAAAAGCCAAACTGGTTTCAATTATCAGTGGCATTCATAATTTTCAGGTTTTCTGTATGAATCAGCGTCACACATATTAGTTTCAGGGAGTAATCTCGAGTGGGAGAGATCAGGGGAAACTCCTTGTGTGTGAGATACTGTAGTAATAATATGATGATGAGCAGAGAGAATGTCTTTTTTACAGTCACTGCTTGTGGATGAAGAAACAGGACCAGGCTTTGATCTGCGTTTCTCCACAGTGACCACAAGAGGGCTTCATGCGTGAGGGAGACGAGCAATGATCAGCTTTGATTTACACACATTAATGCAAATCATAAAACAGGATTTTTTTTAAACACTGATAGTTCTGGATGCTAAAGCACAGAGTGTAGGAGAAGATGAGCTGAAGCATATTCAACATATTCAACTGCTGTTGTGTGCAGCAAGTATCAAATGCATGGTAACAGAGAAAATCTCATGTATGTCGAAAACATGATTATTTCACAATAAAAAAATGTACCTACAGTACATTTACATCGTCAAAAGATTTAACTGAAAGCTGTACAAAACAAATTAAACGTATTTTATGTAAACTTATTGATAAGGCAGTATGTCTTGCTTTTATTTATAGTAAATTAATGTGTTAATATGTGTTTATTACAATTATACAGACTTAATTTTATCCGAAAAAACTAAATATTCGCAAAAATAAGCAATTACTAAAGCAATTACTTTAGTAAAAATTACTAAAATGTAAAAAACTACACTGAAAAATGAAAATGCACAACTAAAATTGTAAATATGAACACTAAAGCTGTAGCTATGAGTTATTAATAATCTAATAAGTTTATATTGATGTATATTTATATTCATCATATTTAATGTCCAACATTTCATATTTTATTTTGGTTTAACTTGATGTATTTAAGAAATCAAAAATGTCTATCTGATTCCCATCCACAGAACAAACACTTTTTTCAATTTACGACCCATTGCACTCCCCCTCTTAATTCTCTCTTTAGATTAAGAATTCACAATTAATAAAAACCTAAAACTGATTGAACAAATAAAGATTTGACCCTCTCCGACCTATGTATAAATTTTATTTTATGAAACTTTCTTTTTCTTTTTATTGTGTTCTGTTACTTAATAGTTTGTAAAAAAAAAAAAAAAAAAAAAGTTTAGTAGTGGGAAATGTACATTCTCTTAAGTGTAATTATTATACTGTATTTATTGCTACCACAAATAAAAATAAATAAATAATAAGAAATCAAAAATGTAATAAAAAATAAACTATTTAGACATACTAACAAAGACTAAGAAATTACTGGCAAAAATCACACTAAAATTAATCAAATAAAACAAAATGTTTTTGAAAAAACTAAAATATATAATGTTAATATATAATATGACAATTTATTTATTATTAACAATGTCTATTTTTTTACAACATTTGTTTTAAATTAAACTACAATTTTGTAAATACAAATATATTTATAACTGAATTATATCTGTATTATTATATTATATTATATTATATTATATTATATTATATTATATTATA
>CAIGQQ010028434.1:5163-22610 GCA_903798035.1 Danio albolineatus | reverse complement strand
TACGGTAACACAACAACTATAGTAATTAACCTGTTGTGGCGATTCTATAGTTGCTATAGTAACACAACAACTATAACAAGTAATCTGTTTTGGCAGTTCTATAGTTGCTATGGTAACACCAACTATAGTAATTAATCTGCTCTGGTGATTCTATAGTTGCTATAGTAACACAACAACTTTAGTAATAAATCCGTTGTGGTCATTCTGAAGTTGCTATGGTAACACAACAACTGTAATAACCTATTGTGGGAATTTTATAGTTGCTATGGTAACACAACAACTATAGCAACTAATCTGTTGTGGTAATTTGATAGTTACTATGGTAACACAACAACTATAGTAATTAATCTGTTGTGGTGATTCTGAAGTTGCTGGTAAAACAACAACTATAGCAATTAACCTTGTGTATTGATTCTGCAGTTGCTATAGTAACACAATAACTATTAACCTGTTGTTGTGATATTCTACAGTTGTCAATTTAGTAATATAATTTATGTAATATAATTACACTGTAGTCTAATAATTAACCTAATTGACCTAGTTAAGTCTTTAAATTGGACTTTAAGCTGAATACTTACACTGTTAACAATTTGCTGTAGAATTTACAGTAACTTACTAGCTGCAGTTCGTCAGCAACTTACTGTATATCGCTGTTTATTTTTTAGAATAAATGTCAAATTCGGTAACATACTGTAGAATAACTGTCCTACAGTTAATATTACAGTTAAATACGCTACAATACTCTGTAATTTGCTTGAAATGTGCAGTTTTGCTGTTATTGATGTTGACGTAATCACAACCGAAACACAAAGAGCACTGCAGGCTTATTCTGCAAACGTACTCCTGTGTACATTTCTGGAGAGCGGCACAT
This sequence comes from Danio albolineatus, assembly GCA_903798035.1. Classification (NCBI taxonomy): domain Eukaryota; kingdom Metazoa; phylum Chordata; class Actinopteri; order Cypriniformes; family Danionidae; genus Danio; species Danio albolineatus. The sequence goes on along the minus strand of CAIGQQ010028434.1, from coordinate 21,739 downwards.
ACATCCCAGGAGGTATTCTGTCGACTGACTGACCGATCCACTGACCCACCCTCCTCCTTCCCTAAACCCAACCAATAGTGTTTTCAAAAGCACTGATTGACCCACCCACCGACCCTAAACCCAGCTGACAGGTTTAAGAAGCAATCCAGAAAAAGAAAAGCCCTCACCTGATTTTTACACCGTTATTTACTTGTTTATTTAATTTTTTGGCTGCTGTTTTTTGTCTTACCTGCTTTCTAAAACTGATCTGCACTGGACTCGGACCCTGTCATCATGCTTAGCTCCTCTCTGCGTCTCAAGTCCATCTACATATGTTCCGAGCAACTGGGCAAGCTGGTTACAGCTGGAAAGCCATCCACATGGAGGTAAGCGGTCAGCTTTTAGCAGGGAAATCTTTCATACTGCCCTGTGGCGTTTATTTTAAAGCCGAAATGCAGCCATACGTAGCTTTAAATACATAATTCATGATCTCCAGAAATGTATATAGGGCATATCTGTCAACATTGAGATGTGAAAATAAGAAAATAATTGTTCAGATAATTAGTATTAAAAAAGAAAGAATAATCAAATCTCATTAACGTTTTCTTCTCTGTATAACTCACACATTCTGATTAATGAGCAGCGAATGAATCTCATTTATTATGATTTTTTCATTTGATTACATCAAATAACAGAGGCGTCACTTTAAAATACATCATAATAACGTTATAATGAAGCGTTCGACTGCTTTCCTCACGCTTTATGCTCATTTAGGACAAAATTAGTTGTGTTTGGAACAAAAACCCATCAAGATGGACATCTCTAGCTCTTATTATTATTAATTATGTGTATATGTCTGTTCAAACACGCACACAAAACCCAGACTTTCACTCCGCTTCAGATCGCGTGTACAGAATGTGTTTGGGAAACAGCGTGTGTTTATCACTATGGAGCGTGTCTGACAGTCACGCACCGCTTTATGACTGTACTGAGGATTGCACAGGAGGAGCGACGGCACCTGTAATGAAAAGGAAAGGGAATCCCGCCGTTTTTATATTTATTTCAAAGTGTTTCATGCCTAAATAAAGCGAAAGCACAGAACTGACTCACATTTAAGAGCGAGGGGCGGCCCCTGGTGGTGCGGCGGTATGGGTTGCGTATAGGGAGGATCGGCTCTTTAATGTTTATCACCACCCTTCAGAGAAAGACTGAAAATACGGGAGAAATACGGGAAAACACCTTTACGGGATGATAGCGGGATAGAGCTGTACAATACGGGAGAATCCCGGGAAAAACAGGAGGGTTGACAGGTATGATATAGGGCCACGTTTACAGAATGAGCCTATGTTGGAAGAGAGGGTGGGACATAGTGTAACTCCTCCCCTTTTTAAAAAACAGCCAATAGTGTTTTGTTTTATCACCGCTCAGCCAATGAGAAGCGTCTTGAAGGGGGCGGGGCATATGAGACACTAGAGAGCATTTGATTGGTTATGATTAGATGAGAAACTGAAGCATGAGGCGACGTGAACAACACTGTTGATCCATTTAGGCTACAAGCTGTACATGTTTTTATCAGTGCTACATCTTCTAAACATGAGTTCTGTTAATGTTTTGGTGCACACTAGATTATCAAATCTCATTAACCTTTTCTTCTCTGTATAACTCACACATTCTGATTAAAGAGCAACGAATTTGTCTAATTTATTATGATTTTTTCATTTGATTATATTAAATAACAGAGGTGTCACTTTAAAAGACATCATAATAACATTATAATGAAAGCATTCGACTGCTTTCCTCACGCTTTATGCTCATTTAGGACAAAATTAGTTGTGTTTGGAAAAAAAAACCCATCAAGATGGCCATCTTTAGATGTTATTATTATTAATGATGTGTGTATGTCTGTTCAAACACACACCCTAAACCCAGACTTTTACTCCTCTTCAGATCGCGTGTACAGAATGGGTTTGGGAAACAGCGTGTGTTCATCACTATGGAGCGCGTCTGACAGTCACGCACCGCTTTATGACTGTACTGAGGATTGCACAGGAGGAGCGACGGCACCTGTAATGAAAAGGAAAGGGAATCCCGCCGTTTTTATATTTATTTCAAAGTGTTTCATGCCTAAATAAAGCGAAAGCACAGAACTGACTCACATTTAAGAGCAAGGGGCGGCCCCTGGTGGTGCGGCGGTATGGGTTGCGTATAGGGAGGATCGGCTATTTAATGTTTATCGCCACCCTTCAGAGAAAGACTGAAAATACGGGAGAAATACGGGAAAACACCTTTATGGGATGATAGCGGGATAGAGCTGTAAAATACAGGAGAATCCCGGAAAAAAACGGGAGGGTTGACAGGTATGATATTGGGCCACGTTTACAGAATGAGCCTATGTTGGAAGAGAGGGTGGGACATAGTGTAGCTCCTCCCCTTTTTAAAAAACAGCCAGTAGTGTTTTGTTTTATCACCGCTCAGCCAGTGAGAGTGTTTGAGCGTCAAATGAACAGCCAATGAGAAGCGTCTTGAAGGGGACACTAGAGAGCATTTGATTGGTTATGATTAGATGAGAACTGAAGTATGAGGCGACGTGAACAACACTGTTGATCCATTTAGGCTACAAGCTGTACATGTTTATGTCAGTGTTACATCTTCTAAACATGAGTTCTGTCACTGTTTTGGTGCACACTAGATTATTAAATCTCATTAACCTTTTCTTCTCTGTATAACTCACACATTCTGATTAAAGAGCAAAGAATTAATCTAATTTATTATGATTTTTTCATTTGATTACATGAAATAACAGAGGTGTCACTTTAAAATACATTATAATAACGTTATAATGGAAGCATTCAATTGCTTTCCTCACGCTTTATGCTCATTTAGGACAAAATTAGTTGTGTTTGGAAAAAACCCATCAAGATGGCCATCTTTAGCTGTTATTATTATTAATTATGTGTATATGTCTGTTCAAACACACACACTAAACCCAGACTTTCGCTTCGCTTCAGATCGCATGTACAGAATGGGTTTGGGAAACAGCGTCTGTTGATCACTATGGAGCGCGTCTGACAGTCACGCACCGCTTTATGACTGTTTTGAGGATTGCACAGGAGCGACGGCACCTGTAATGAAAAGGAAAGGGAATCCCGCCGTTTTTATATTTATTTCAAAGTGTTTCATGCCTAAATAAAGCGAAAGCACAGAACTGACTCACATTTAAGAGCAAGGGGCGGCCCCTGGTGGTGCGGCGGTATGGCTTGCGTATAGGGAGGATCGGCTCTTTAATGTTTATCGCCACCCTTCAGAGAAAGACTGAAAATACGGGAGAAAAGTATGAAGTATGAGGCGACGTGAACAACACTGTTGATCCATTTAGGCTACAAGCTGTACATGTTTATATCAGTGTTACATCTTCTAAACATGAATTCTGTTACTGTTTTGGAGCACACTAGATTATAGATATCCTTAAACACTAACAATACTGATCCTAACATCTAAAACAATATTTTAATTTCACTAGACCTTTAACAGTGTAGTAATATAATATAATACTTAATAATAGTTGGCTGAGAGCTCTCTGGCTCCGCCCACTTGTTCCCATTGTAGATTCTGCATGTCTCTACACTGAGCATGACGTTGGACAAGTTTATTTCTCAACAACATTACAGCGAAAAGGCACTGATTTCTTCATGTGTTTAAGGTTTCCGTCGCTGGGCTTCTTTCCAGGCCCATTTCGGACTATATAAGTGTGTGCCAATCTCCCTCCAGCACAATAACACACCAATATAACCGGCGCGCGGCCTACATGACCGCAGAGAAACACGCAGCATGTTTGACTTTCAGATCCCAGCAGAGGAAGCTGCGTTACAGAAACGTTTAACCATTTTAACACCTTTGTTATTGCAGCAGGAGCAGGACTTCTGCACACATCTGGATGTTCATTAAAGGCGTTTATTTGCCACCAAATGTGTGCTGTGGATGTGCAGGAACGTGTGCGGTCTTTAATTACTGTATAAAACACACCGTTCAGTGTGAAGGTCGCATTTATTTCTGTCAGAGCGCCGGTTTATTTGGCAAACGGGAGTGTTGGGGAACGTTACTCCTGAGAGTAATGCATGACAATATTAAGTTACGCCCCAGAAAAGCTATTAATTACTTGGTTCATTTTTATGGTAAGTAATGCGTTACGTTACTTTTCAGCTTATTTTTCTTACCTGGCTGAGACATGAGGCTTGTTTTATTTTTAACAATTAGATTTTCCATACAATCTGACATATTTCATTCATTTTCTTTGGACTTAGTTTCTTATTTATCAGGGGTCGCCACAGTGGAACGAACCACCAACTAATCCAGCATATGTTTTACACAGCAAATGCCCTTCCGGTTGCAACCCAGTACTGGGAAATATCCATACACACTAATTCACACACACACACTCATACACTACGGCCAATTTAGTTCATCAGTTCCCCTATAGCGCATGTGTTTGGACTGTGGGGGAAACCGGAGCACCCGGAGGAAACCAACACGGGGAGAACATGCAAACTCCACACAGAAACGCCAACTGACCCAGCCGGGACTTGAACCAGCGACCTTCTTGCAACCCAGGCTCATTCTGAAAACGAGGAGGCCACTAGAGGCCGCTAGGTACACTTTTTGAGATCTCGAATTTTTGTCTGACCCGCTGTTCTCATGTAAATCCACCAGAGACCACTGTTGACTGACTGACTAACTGACCGATCGACTGTCACCCTCACTTCCCTAAACCTAGGGCTTCATTTTGGACCTCATTTTACCGATTCCCCTCCTCACACGGACCCCTGCCCCACTCATCATTTTCTTCCCCAACTCCCCATCCCTATTCATTTTCATCTGCAATACACACTGCCATCCCTCCCCCACACCCCCAGCTCTTCACTTTCATCCGTGTGGGCAACACCTCTGCCTCTTCTGGTAAGATGCTGGATCCGTTACCCCGATCTGTTCCGGGACCTCGTAATTTACAAAGCAAGCACTGCCTAAACCCAACATAAAGAATTTTAATTCTTAAAAGCACCAATTGACCCGTCCACTAACTTCCCTAAACCCAACCAGCAGTTTTTAAAAGCAATCCAGAAAAAGAAAAGCCCTCGTCTGATTTTTACCATGTTTTCAGATTTTTTCACTGTAAAAAATGCAGGGTTCCACATAATTCACTTATGTTGACCCAACCCAAATCGATTAAGTTAACTTAACACTTTTAACAAATTTATGTGGGTTGAACATAAAAAACTAAGTTGTCCCAATGAAATCTCAAGAATTGTGTTGCTTCAGTTCATTTTAAATATATAATTTGAGCAAGTAAATATATATATATATATATATATATATATATTTGGACTGCTGGACAAATTGGTTTACAGCGAAGAAGCCGGCCACACAGAGGTAAGCGCAGTGACGTAGCACAAAATGCATGTTCCCCCCCAAACCCCCCCAAAAAAATGGATTATTTATGGGGGCCACGGGTGAAGACAAGGGAGAAATGGGGGGCAGACATGCATTTTGTGCTACGTCACTGCGCTTACCTCTGTGTGGTAATGGGGTTAAGTACTTGTAAACTAAAAAGTGACTAAATGACTCATTTGAAAGATTCTATCAGTGATTCATGATTCAGTGATTTTATAATGAATCAGCTATATGAATAATTCTTTTGAGATTTTTTGAATGAATCAGTTTGAATGAATCAGTGTTTGTAAATAAATCACATTCATTAATGATTCATTAATCGGCTTTAAAAAAACAAACATTATTCGAATGATTGATTCATTGTTCAGCATTAGTTAATGGATTATTTGAAGGATTGACACATCTGGCTTTTTGCCACTAAGAAGCATTAATCGTGATGAATCTCTTCCAAAATAAAAGTTTGTTTTGACCTAAGATGATTTTTTTATATACTATTATTTTTTTTGCATAGATATTGACTAAATTTGCATTGTGTAATAAATAACAAAAATTTTATACCTAAATATAAATAAACATTTTCACAAATATATACATGCACATGTGTAATTATAAATGCACAGAAACACACACATTCATTTTCCTTTGGCTTTATTCATCAGGGCTCACCACAGCGGATTGAACCGCCAACTATTCCAGCATATGATTTACACAGCGGATGCCCTTTAATCCGCAACCCAGTACTGGGAAACACCCATACACACTCATTCACACACACACTCATACACTATGGCCAGTTTAGTTCATCAGTTCCCCTATAGCGCATGTGTTTGGACTGTGGGGGAAACCGGAGCACCCGGAGGAAACCCACACCAACACGGGGAGAACATGCAAACACAGAAACACCAACTGACCCAGCCGAGACTCAAACCAGCGACCTTCTTGCTGTGAGGCCACAGTGCTAACCACCCCTAAACACACATATATTATGTCACACTTTTATTTTGAATCCAATTAATAGCGAGTAATCTTTGCCCGGCTCTAATTAATAATAATAATGATTATTTAAGAAATGAGTTACATGTGTTTGAGTGAGATGTGATTTGTGTGTCTGGATCTGTGTAATGAGAATCAGAGATTTCGTTGATTATACTTGGGGAAACTGCTAATCTAATCTCCCATAAAGGAAACTGTCTGAGCCGTTTGTATAGCGGTTATTGTTTTTTAATGCAATTGTGAAAGTTTTCATTCTCAAATGTCACATTCTGTCCTCATTATGGCAGAGCTCCAGCTCAAATGTGTTGGAAGGAATCTAATCCTCTGAAGCCGACAGAACTCACTATCGCAATGTAAACAAATGTCCTCACAAATCTGGGATTGTAAGTCATTATACAATTACCGGCTTGAGTTTTGCTGTTGTCACCACACAGAACTACAGTGATTGAGGAGTTCTGGAAGTCCGCCTGTTGAGTCTTCACAGCCTCATTGTGCAGAATCAGCTCATAGGCATGCACAGAGACACTAAATCACTCTTGATCATGGTTTGGTTCACTCCACATGCGCAGATCTGCACAACCATTGGATTTTAACAGCTGATTAATGGACATCGGTGATATGTGTAACTCTGCGGGTCTGAAATGACCAATTTTTTTATTTATTTAAACAATAAATGTCTATATTGCTAGCCAAGAACCCTTTTTATGGGACAATTTGAAAACTAGAATCTATTTTTTATCACTTTGACATTTATTTTACTGTAAAAACGTAATTACACTTAATTAATATTATTTCCATATTAATATTATCTATTATCTATTAATAAAGAAAACATATTTTAGTGTCTGTTGCATTTACTTACTTTACATACACACAGTTAAGCCCAAAATTTTCCATACGCCTGGCACATTTTGCCTGAAAGCTTTTGTCCAAATGTACATACAATTTTTTTACACAATGATGCCTCTTCGACATGGTTAGCAGCATTGTGGCCTCACAGCAAGAAGGTCGCTGGTTCGAGCCTCGGCTGGGTCAGTTGGTGTTTCTGTGTGGAGTCTGCATGTTCTCCCCGTGTTGGTGTGGGTTTCCTCCGGGTGCTCCGGTTTCCCCCACAGTCCAAACACTATAGGGTGTTATAGCACCACTATAGTGTGTTATATAGGGTGTATAGCACCATACTATAGGGGAATTGATTAACTAGATTGGCCGTAGTGTATGGGTGTGTGTGTCAATGAGTGTGTATGGTTGTTTCTTAGTACTGGGTTGTGACTGGAAGGGCTGGAACATATGCTGGAATAGTTGGCGGTTCATTCCGCTATGGAGACCTCTGATATAGAGGAGAAATAGGAAGAAAAATTAATGAATTAATGAATGAATGATGCCTTATGTACATCATCTTATTATCTTTTGGGAGAGGCATTTGCATTTGTCATTTGCCAGGGGTATGAACAATTTGTCTGAAATGGGACTTGTGTTACAGTATATACTTTCAAAAAGAGATTTTAGGATAAAAACTTATAGGATTGGAAATATATATACAGTAGTATTTGTCAGACCACCCGAAAGCTTTGAATCTTTATTTCCTGCAGATGTGATTAGAAGTCTGCATGTGGGGATGGAAAGCTGTTCAATAGAGCAAATCCAGGCAGAAACCTGGATAAATAGCTGCAGTGTGAGCAGACATGAAAGAAATGCAATAGCAATGCAGTAAAGTGTATTATTCTGTATATATCATAGTATGTACAGCTCTTTGATGTTGTAATTCTATAGCTCTTGTGTTCCCCTTCGGGAGGGGGAACTTCAATGCTATGTGAAAAAATTCCACTATGGGGATTTCGTTCAGAAAGCCAATCATCTGAAAGAGTATGTAAACGGGCCAATGAAATGCCAATGAGTTGGCAGCTTCAGCTTGCGCAGCTGATGCTTGTTGCAATCAATTTGGCAATAAAAGCACAGCGATAGCAAAGCTGGGCATCCTTTTCGCTTCAGAGACCTTCTGTGAGAGTGAATGAGGGTTCCTCGAGCGAGTGACGAACGAGAGCGATCTCCCGGGTCAGAGTGTGTTCAACGGCGGCAGACGGTCGAGCTGGGTTTCTCCCTTGCCTGGCGTTCTTTGGTCCGGTCCTCCAGAGCGGTTTGTATTGTTGCAGTTTTCCCTGAAAGAGCAACACGGTTGTGCAGCGCGTCTTTTTCAAGATGTCGCGCCGACCGTGCGTTTCTGGATGCGGTGGTTTCCTGTCCCCGGATGATGGGCACGAGCACTGTGTTTCATGCTTGGGGGTCCAGCATGTGAATGCGGTGCTCGCGGGCAGTTCATGTCATCATTGCGATGGCATGTCTGTTGCGCAGTTAAGATCGCGGCTTGCTCTTGCAAAAGGGCAAGCCACCCCAGCTGTCCCCTGCACTGCAGTGGGCACTCGGGCAGGTCTGAGGACTAAAGTGGGGGTAAATCCGTCGCCCTCGGGCCCGCGGACCTCCCACTCCTCCAAGCGCTCCATCCAAGCTTCGAGCGGGGGAAGCGATCCGTCTAAACAGATGGTAGCCCTTTCGCTCGATGACACCGGGGACCAGATGTCCACTGCTACATCGGAGGGTGGGCTTTCATTGTCCGACGAGGATCCTAACCCGCTCCCTCCCTCCGGGGTGGTCAGCGCGGCGAAGGATCCAGAAGCGGACATGTTAGCCGTGCTTTCTCGGGCTGCTTCGGCCGTGGGTTTGGAGATGGTTTATCCCCCAACCCCGCGGCCGGACCGACTAGATGGGTGCTACGTGGAGGATAAGAAGGCCAGACCTTCGAGGCCTCCCGTCCCCTTCTTCCCGGAGGTGCACAGTAGGATCACGCAGTCTTGGAGGGCACCTTTCTCTGCCCGTGCTGCGTGCGCCTCCGCCCTCACCACCCTTGACGGCGGAGCTGCCAGGGGGTATGAGGTGATCCCTCAGGTTGAGCGTGCCATTGCGGTCAATCTTTGTCCGCGTGGTGCCTCTTCCTGGCGGGGTCGTCCTTGTCTCCCGTCCAAAGCCTGTAGGTTATCTGCCTCCCTCGGAGCTAGAGCCTACAGAGCTGCGGGCCAGGCTGCCTCCGCCCTGCATGCGATGGCCACCTACCAGCGCTACCAAGCGCAGGCGCTGGCTGAGCTGCACGAGGGTGGTTCCGACCCAGGCTTGTTACACGAGCTGCGCACCGCAACCGACTACGCTCTTCGGACCACGAAGTCCGCTGCGTGTGCGCTGGGAAGGACGATGTCCACACTAGTGGTCCAGGAACGCCACCTCTGGCTAAACCTGGCAGATATGCGCGAAGTCGACAAGGTTCGCTTTCTTGACTCTCCCATATCCCAGGCTGGCCTGTTCGGCGACACCGTCGGTGAATTCACCCAGGAGTTCAAGGCGGTGAGTGAGCAGTCTGATGCGATGGGCAGAGTCATCTACCGGCGGGATCGTAAGACCGCTCCACCCGCCGGACCATCCACATCTGCTGCTCCTCGCCGAGGGCGCCCGCCTGCGAGTGCTGCCCCGCCCCCAGCTCCGCCTCCGGCGAAGCGGGCGCGTCGAGCACCTCGTAAGCAGGCCGCCCCCCCTGCCCAGGGCGCCGTTAAGTCCGGTAAACGGACCGCGAAGCGTCCCTGAGACAGGCCATCCGGAGAAGAGGGAAGCTGCTCTTTCCCCGGTGGAGGGCCGGGCTCCAATTCCATCAAAGGCATCTTTAGATGCCACCCAAATTCCAATGAAAGAGCACTTTTCTACTCCTCCGGATGTGACAGCCCGAACTCTGCCGGTCCGGGACGCTATGCCTTCTGGCTCGCAGAGTCGGTGCATCTCGCCAGCGGCTCGCGAGCGGTGGGAGGACGGTCCCCCTCTTTCCACTCCTCCAGCCCCCCTCCCGGAGAATGGGAGCGAGCTGAGAGTGATTCTCTCGCCTCCAGCACTTCCGCGGGACCCCAGCGCTTCCCGGATCAGCACTCCCACTCCGCGCTGCCCCACTGCAGGTACGTCAACGATTGTTGCGATGAGGTCATTAGCGGGGGCGCTGCCTGCCTGGTTAGCGCAGGCCAGCCCCTCGCGGTGGCTCATACGCACAATCAGACTCGGCTATGCGATTCAATTCGCGAAACGGCCTCCCAAGTTCACGGGTATGTATTTCACCAGGGTCAGCCCTCGGTCCGCCCCTGTCTTGCGAGAGGAGATTGCTGTCCTCCTGGCGAAGGATGCAATAGAGCCGGTCCCTCCAGCCGAGATGGAGAGCGGGTTTTACAGCCCGTACTTCATCGTGCCCAAAAAGAGCGGTGGGTCACGACCAATCCTAGATCTGCGCATTTTGAACCGCTGTCTTCAGAAACTCCCGTTCAAGATGCTCACGCAGAGGCGCATCCTCCGGTGCGTTCGTCCTCGGGATTGGTTTGCAGCGATAGACCTGAAGGACGCGTATTTTCATGTCTCCATTCTTCCACGCCACCGTCAGTTTCTGCGGTTTGCGTTCGAGGGTCGAGCTTGGCAGTACAAGGTCCTCCCCTTCGGGCTCTCCTTGTCTCCGCGGGTCTTCACCAAGCTCGCGGAGGGTGCCCTAACGCCCCTGCGGCTCGCGGGCATCCGCATACTCAATTATCTCGACGACTGGCTGATTTTAGCTCACTCGAAGGAGCAGTTGATTATGCACAGGGACAAGGTGCTCCGGCACCTCGACCTATTGGGGTTTCAGGTCAACCGGGAAAAGAGCAAACTCACCCCCGTGCAGAGGATCTCTTTTCTCGGGTTGGAGCTGGACTCGGTCACCATGGCAGCGCGCCTCTCCGAGGAGCGCGCTCGGCTAATGCTGAACTGTCTGAGAGGGTTCGACAGCAAAATAGTGGTCCCCCTGAAATCTTTTCAGAGGCTCCTGGGGCATATGGCATCCGCAGCCGCCGTCACGCCGCTTGGATTACTCCATATGAGACCACTTCAGCACTGGCTTCACGATCGAGTCCCCAGACACGCATGGCACGCGGGCACACACCGGGTGACTGTCACTGCGCTGTGTCGCCGCGCCCTCAGCCCTTGGAACGACCCCTCATTTCTTCAGGCCGGTGTGCCTTTAGGACAGGCGTCCAGGCATGTTGTTGTCTCAACAGATGCGTCCAGCACGGGCTGGGGGGCCGTGTGTTGCGGGCATGCAGCAGCGGGCCTGTGGGTAGGTATCCAGCTGCATTGGCACATCAATCGCCTAGAGCTGCTGGCAGTGTTTCTCGCTCTCCGCCGTTTTTCTCCGGTGCTGGAGCGACAACACGTGCTGGTCAGGACGGACAGCACGGCGGCGGTAGCGTATATCAACCGTATGGGGGGTATCCGCTCTCGCCGCATGTCTCAGCTCGCCCGCCGTCTGCTCCTCTGGAGTCATCCGCGGCTGAAATCGCTGCGCGCCATTCACATTCCAGGCGAGCTCAACCGTGCAGCCGATGCGCTCTCACGGCAGCCTCTACGTCCAGGAGAATGGAGACTCCACCCCGAGACGGTCCAGCTGATATGGGCGCACTTCGGGGAGGCCCAGATAGATCTGTTTGCTTCCTCCGAGAACGCTCATTGCCAGTTGTTTTTTTCCCTGAACGAGGGCTCCCTCGGCACGGATGCACTGGCCCACAGCTGGCCTCGGGGCATGCTCAAGTATGCATTTGCCCCAGTGAGCCTGCTCGCGCAGTTACTGTGCAAAGTCAGGGAGGACGAGGAGCAGGTCTTGATAGTTGCGCCTCTCTGGCCCAACCGGACTTGGATATCAGAACTCTCCCTCCTCGCGACGGCCCCCCCCTGGCAGATCCCTTTGAGAGAGGACCTACTCTCTCAGGGACAGGGCACCATCTGGCACCCTCGCCCAGATCTTTGGAACCTCCACGTGTGGTCCTTAGACGCGAGGAAGACTTAGGTAACCTACCGGCTTCGGTGGTTAATACCATCACTCAGGCTAGAGCCCCCTCTACGAGGCGCGCCTATGCCCTGAAGTGGAGTCTATTCACTGAGTGGTGCGTCTCTCGCAGAGAAGACCCCCGAAACTGCCAGATCAGCGTTGTGCTTTCTTTTCTTCAGGAGAAGCTGGAGAGCAGGCTGTCGCCCTCCACACTGAAAGTTTACGTGGCCGCTATCTCCGCTCATCATGATGCGATAGATGGCGGCACCGTGGGAAGGCATAACCTCATCATCCGGTTCCTCAGAGGTGCTAGGCGATTAAATCCACCCCGCCCCCCTCTCATGCCCTCTTGGGATCTCGCCCTCGTTCTCACGAGCCTACGCGGAGATCTATTCGAACCACTCGATGCAGTATCTTTAAGATTTCTGTCCCTGAAGACAGCTCTGCTGGTCGCGTTGGCATCGATTAAGAGGGTCGGGGACCTGGAGGCATTTTCGGTCAGTGACTCGTGCCTGGAATTCGGGCCGGCTAACTCTCACGTGGTCCTGAGACCCCGGCCCGGCTATGTGCCCAAGGTTCCTACCACACCGTTTAAGGATCAGGTAGTAAACCTGCAAGCGCTGCCCACGGAGGAGGCAGACCCAGCCCTTTATGTGCTGTGTCCAGTTCGTGCTTTGCGAATTTACGTGGAACGCACTCAGAGCTTTAGATCATCTGAGCAGCTCTTCGTCTGTTATGGTGGTCGGCAGAAGGGAAGTGCCGTATCGAAACAGAGGTTGGCCCACTGGATAGTGGATGCCATCTCCCTCGCTTATCTAAGCCAGGGCGAGCCGTGTCCCCCAGGGGTGCGAGCGCACTCCACTCGGAGCATTGCTTCCTCTTGGGCGCGTGCACGCGGTGCCTCTCTAACAGACATCTGTAGAGCTGCGGGCTGGGCGACACCTAACACATTTGCAAGATTCTACAATCTGCGAGTGGAGCCGGTTTCCTCAAGGGTATTAGGTAACCTTTGGTGATTGGGGAAACACTCGGTGAGGTGTTGTAACACGCTTGCTGCGCCATTCTCCTTAACACGGAGGTGCGTGCGCCTTTTTACTCTGTCAGTAAAGTTCCCCGCTTAGGTGAGCCCTGCAGAGATTCCTCCGAGGCCCCCAGCATCCGACTCAGCGGAGGAGTCAGACGCTGGCCCGTTACGTTGTAGGTATGCCCGCTGGTCAGCCCGCGTTCTGGGTATAGGTGCCTGCTATGTGCGATCCCCGCTGGCGATCCCATATGCATATTTAGCCACGATGCTGTCCCCCTTCACAGGTAGGACCCGTGTCTTCCCTCACCGCTAACCATCTTATATCCATATGTGTACTCCCCCTTCTCAGGGCTAGTCCTTATGTTCTCCTGCCACCAGTCTCCCCACTCGGGCAGCAGGTGGCCTCCGCAGCATCCTCCCTATCGGGACTGCACGCTTCCCAACGTACTGTCGTATCAATTCCTAGAAATTACTAGATGTCTTGCGACTCCCGAAAAATATATCTAAATCCGTAAATCTTCTGTTGAAGTGGGATAAGTAAGGGCCAGGGAACGCGTTGGAAGACCGCGCCTCCGGTGATGCAGGTGCGCTCACGCTCTACTCAGCCTGGTTAACCTCTCATCGGGGGCGAGGTAAGGTCCGTTTATTGTGGCGTTTTCCAGACATTTCCCCATAGTGGAATTTTTCCACATAGCATTGAAGTTCCCCCTCCCGAAGGGGAACGCTCTGGTTACTAAAGTAACCCTCGTTCCCCGAGGGGGGGAACGGAAATGCTATGTGGAAAAATTCCACTATGGGGATTTCGTTCAGAAAGCCAATCATCTGAAAGAGTATGTAAACGGGCCAATGAAATGCCAATGAGTTGGCAGCTTCAGCTTGCGCAGCTGATGCTTGTTGCAATCAATTTGGCAATAAAAGCACAGCGATAGCAAAGCTGGGCATCCTTTTTTAGCTGAAGAGACCTTCGCCCCAGCAGCTAAGGGGCATTCATTGTGGCGACGGAACATAGCATTTCCGTTCCCCCCCTCGGGGAACGAGGGTTACTTTAGTAACCAGAGCGTTACCATAGCAACTTCAGAATCACCAAAACAGACTAATTACTTTAGTTATTGTTACCATAGCAACCGTTGTTGTGAGAATCACCAAAACAGACTAATTACTATAGTTACTGTTACCATAGCAACTATAGAATCACAACAATAATTAATTACTATTGTTGTTGTGTTACCATAGCAACTTTAGAATCATCACTACAGATTAATTACTGTAGTTGTTGTGTAACCATAGAAACTTTAGAATCACAACAACAGTTAATTACTATTGTTAATGTATTACCATAGTAACTACAGAACCATCACAACAGATTGATTACCATAGTTGTCATGTTACTATGGCAACTTTAGAATCCTCAAAACAGATTTAATACCATAGTTGTTACCATTGCAACTATAGAATTACCATGAAAGATTGTTTATTAAAGTTGTTGTGTTACTATAGCAACTACAGAATCACCACAACAGGTTAATTACTATAGTTGTTGTGTTACCATAGCAACTAAAGAATCACCACAACAGGTAAATTACTATAGTTGTTGTGTTACCATAGCAACTATAGAATAACCACAACAGGTAAATTACCAAAGTTGTTGTGTTACCATAGCAACTATAGAATCACCACAACATATTATTTACTATCGCTGTTGTGTTACCATAGCAACTATACAATCACCACAACAGATTAATAACCATAGTTGTTGTGTTACCATAGCAACTATCAAATCACCACAACAGGTCAATTACCATAGTTGTTGTGTTACCATAGCAACTATAGAATCACCACAACAGGTTAATTACCATAGTTGTTGTGTTACCATAGCAACTATAGAATCACCACAACAGGTTAATTACCATAGTTGTTGTGTTACCATAGCAACTATCGAATCACCACAACAGGTAAATTACCATAGTTGTTGTGTTACCATAGCAACTATCGAATCACCACAACAGGTAAATTACCATAGTTGTTGTGTTACTATAGCTACTATAGAATCACCACAACAGGTTAATTACCATAGTTGTTGTGTTACCATAGCAACTATTGAAATCACCACAACAGATTAATTGCCATGGTTGTTGTGTTACCATAGCAACTATAGCATAGGTGTCAAACTCAGCTCCTGGAGGGCCGCTGCTCTGCACAGTTTAGTTCCAACCCTAATTAAACACACCTGATCAAACTAATTAAGTCCTACAAGCTTGTTTGAAAGCTACAGGTAAGTGTTCTGAAGTAAGGTTGGAACTTTGACATCCCTGAACTATAGAATCACCAAAACAGATTAATTACCATAGCAACTGCAGAATCACCATAACAGATCAATTACTATAGTAGTTGTGTTACTATAGCAACTATAGAATCAACTCTAGCAGATCAATTACTATGGATGTTGTGTTACCATAGCAATTATAGAATCACCACAGCAGGTTAGTTACCATAGTTGCTGTGTTACCATAGCAACTATACAATAACCACAACAGATTATTTCCATAGTTGTTACCATAGCAACTATAGAATCACCACAACAGATGAATTACCACAGTTGTTGTGTTATCATAGTAACTATGGAATCAGTGACTAGTATTATTAGTACTATAGTGTTTACTTCACTCACTCTAGTATGGTTTCATGTGGTTGGGGTCTACATTAGATGAGTAATTGGGAATTTGAACTTCTCCTTCAAGATTCTGACGTGATCTTTCTGATTCTGGCGCTGCAGGGAGGTTAAAGACTTCCCGTTCTCATCAGCATGTGTGTTTAGTTTGCGGTGTCCGCAGCAGATGAGTTTCTCCAGTCGTGTGTGTATGATGCTTCTCCAAAGTCAACAGAGGAGCTGATGATGAGGACAGAGCTGGATCTGAACAGACAATGAGTTCCACCTTGATTCATGCTTGGCTTGGCTCGCTTTAAAGACACTTTCAAAGAAATATGCAAAAGAGAAATGACAGCAGCTCCGCTCTTAGAAGTTTTAATACTCAATGAAAGCAGGGTTTATTTTACAGCACATGCAGACAAATGCAGGGAAATGTGCTTTACAGAGCCGTGGAAAACTTCAGTCTAATTAATTGTGTGCTATAAAAATTGTTACAGCGGTGATATTTTTTAGAAAGTGGACAGCGTGTTCATTAAATGTTGTGTTTTCTTTTAAAAACAGTCCACGTTAATGATGTCTTTTTAAGCTCCCTCTTTCACTGTAGCCGCAGTAAAAC
>CAIGQQ010028433.1:139945-157944 GCA_903798035.1 Danio albolineatus | reverse complement strand
AAAGTCCAGTTAAACACTTAACTGTCCTCATAATCCAGTGTTAGTAAAGTGTATTGTGTATGAGTAAAGTCCAGTTAAACACTTAACTGTCCTCATAATCCAGTGTTAGTAAGTGTATTGTGTATGAGTAAAGTCCAGTTAAACACTTAACTGTCCTCATAATCCAGTGTTAGTAAAGTGTGTCGGTGTGTATGAGTAAAGTCCAGTTAAACACTAACTGTGCCCATAGTCCAGTGTTAGTAATGTGTGTCGGTGTGTATGAGTAAAGTCCAGTTAAACACTAACTGTGCCCATAATCCATGATTGTTGCTGTGTGTGTGTAACACTCATGGCTGTCCTCATAATGCAGGATTAGGTCAGAAACGCCCACTTTTGCACTGTCCCCATAACATTTTAGGATGCCAGGTGTTAATATTTCCAGACTCTTTCACAATAATAAAATTCTGAGTAGACAGCAGTATTCCCCATGCAATATAGAGAAGATTTATATTTCTTACTAATCTGTAGGACAAAAGGAAAGGTGGGTCCCCATATCCCATGATGGGACTTGTTTGGGAAAAAAGTCCCAATAAACCACCCGTACCTGTATAGGTGTGTGTGTGTGTGTGTGTGTGTTCGGAACACATCTTGTCCACTTTCTCAGCATGGACATCTTCAATCCAAGTGTGCAACTTTTTTTTCATTCTCAGAGTGGACATCCTGACAACATCCACACATAAGCATTTGTTGCAGAGCAATATATAACCTATCAATATGTATTTTGTGTATGTGTGTATGTATGTATGTATTTACGTATGTATGTTTCTTCATGTGTCCTTAAGGTGGGTCCGTATTTTGCCCGTTTTCATTAACTTCCCAGTCTCTAAAAATGGTTTGATCTTCTCTTTCTCTTTTCCACTGTTCAGTCTTTTTTTCCGCTGGACAACAAGTCTTTCTTGAAAAAGCAGTCACTGGTGTTCCATTTTGTGCTGCTCCCACTTCCCTGTGTATCTGGGTTTCTAGAACTTCATCAGCATCTCTGGGTTCTTAATCTCATCAACATCAACATCTTCACCATCTCAGTTTCTAGATGTCATCTGGGTCTTGAAAAATCTAATTGATGCTCGGCCTGGAGTTTTGGATCTCTGTCGGTTTCTGTGAACAAGGCTTTTTGGTTTCTGGCTCTCATCAGGGTTTGAAAGATCTGATCAATACTGGGCCTGGGGTTCTGGATCTCTCTGTTCTCTTGAAGAACCTTGTTCTTTACACAATCTCCTCGTTTCCGCCACTTCTCATACTGGCCTGCTTGTCTCACCCATAACTGGATCATGTTTCACCACACTTTTCAATCTGAAATAAGAATAAAAAGAAGAGGTTGGCCCCCCTTTCCCACACAAGAATCTTCTCACATTCAAGCATCACACAACAGTAATATTATTATTTAAAAAATAATAATTACATGAAATCATGTATTATAAATTACATTTAAACAATCAACATAATTTTAAATAATTTCTCAGAAATTATACAGAATCACCCCCCGTTTTGATAGTAAAAATATATTTTCTAAAATATTGTACTATCATGAAACAATTCCTCCAATTCACATCAGCATCTGCTTGAGACTGAGTTACAGTCATTTTCATGCAGTGATGTGTCTGAAAAGGTGTGAATGGGTCCTTCCTTCATTCCTTTTAACTCTTCCAGCTGGTCTTCTAGCCTTGATATTTTCTTATGTAAATCTTTATAACTTGTCTTTCTTTTGATTGAAACATGACACTGTATTGCCTTGTGTCCCAAAATTCCACATCTGAAACAAACAATATCCTGGTCTTTCCTCCTTTTCTCTAAACAATGTCTTGCAATGTGGCCATTTTTTTCACATGCATGACAAACAATGCTTTGAGATTTTGCACTGTTCTGACAATTTCTCGCAATGTGACCAGCTTTTCCACATGCATAACAAAGGACAACACCCTCCGCATTCACACTTGTAAATTTCCTTGCTCTGTGATGGAAACCATTGGATGAGCTTGAATATTCTCTGCTTGCAAAGGCAGCAACAGGATGCTTTACATCTTTCATTTGTCTCTGTGAATTTGCATTATTGTTGTAAAACTGTCATTTTACCAATGATGTCATTATAATCAGAGAGTGGCGTCACAAGCATTGTCACAGCAGAATGGGTTAGTGGATCACACTTATTAATCAAGGCAGACTTGAAACTGACGTCATTATGAGTAATATCAGGATTGCCGCTGAATGAATTTAAACATCTCTAACAATCATTCAGAAAATACCCTTGGGTGTTCCCCTTCCTTCAGGCGTGTCTCTGATATTTTATCCCAGTTTACAGACATCACACCTAAGACTTCAAGCAATGCTTGTTTCCTCTCTGACTTGTTTGCAGTTTTGTCTCTTACTTTCTGAGTTAAAGCTTCAGACAAAGTTTTAGGCAAGCACATTTTTAGCAACACACATGCATCACCATCTGTATATTTGTACACTTCTGCATATTCCTCTAACTTCTTTAGGAAATCTAAAGGATCTTGTTTAGTGGGATCAAATTTTCCAATATTTGCAATCACAGCTTCTAGTTCATTTGGGTTAAACCCTCTGACCGTGTTATGGGTCACTGATTCTAGCCCTGCTTCACTAGTATGCATGGTGGTATTAGAGTGAACGGGTGCCATAGGAAATCTAACTGCACCGTCTGAGCATTGACTACCTCATTTTCTTGAATTTCTGCCATTTCTGGATCTCTGTTTGTGTTTAATGTCTCACTTGTGTTATTCTCTCTTAGGCCATTCGTTGTGAAGAAGTGACAAGTAGCCCTTGCTTCTTCCAAATTACTGTACAGTGTTTCTACAGATGATGCTAACAAGTTATTATGAGTTTTCAAACGTGCAATCTCATTCTGCATTCTGATCTTTTCTTCCTTCCATAATGTTTCACTAGCCTGGTAACATTTTGAAGCAATTGCCCCAACACTGAGTCTCTCATTTTCAGCTTCTAACTCCACTACTCTTTTTCTAGTTACCTTGTATGATGCAAGAACAGTTTGAAGTGCATTGGCTATTTTTCCTTTATTGTGCTTAGACATTTTGGAACAATTTTCAAATTTAGAGATAGCCCATTCATATGGCTTATCTACAACTTTCTCTATACCATCAAACATCCCAATTGTGCCATGCTTAGCAATGTATTTCTTCCATTTTCACAATCTTATTAAATTCTCATCAGTAGTTCAATAGATGTTATTCCTTTACTGACTGAACTTTAGCAAGTTAATCTTAATACTTGCTAGCACAATTATTCACTGCTCCTGTGCAAATTAATAAAAGCTACAAGATCATTAAACGTCTGTACATCAGTGTCTATCTGGTTTGAACATTCTACACTACATCAGGCCCCAAATTTTAAGCTACACTCATAACAGTTTCAAATGTTTATCTGTAAGTTATCAGATAAAACCAATCTGCATAATTCTTTTGTCTTGTAATTTAAAAATTAAAACATTGCTACATTAAATCAGGCAAGACTTCAGGCAAAATTCTTTAGTAAAACCAATCTTTAACAGTTTCAGACACCCTACCAAATATAATTCTGTGACCACACTACCTCAAATCAATTCAGTTACTTTAGAATTTTCACAGAATAAATCATAAATCATAATCATAAGTCAGTTTCAGTTACATTAGAAACTTGTAACTTTGT
The DNA here is from genome assembly GCA_903798035.1 of Danio albolineatus. NCBI lineage: Eukaryota > Metazoa > Chordata > Actinopteri > Cypriniformes > Danionidae > Danio > Danio albolineatus. Next base: position 154,248 of record CAIGQQ010028433.1, on the reverse strand, counting down.
TTCATTTACTTTAGAAACAACAATTCCAATACAACTCCACCACACCACACTGTGGGTTGATTCAGTAATGTTAGAATTTTATCAGAATTATTCAGATCAACAATAAGTTTCAGATACTTTAGAAACCTAGACTTCAGCACTTTGCTTCAATTACTTTAGAAACAACAATTCAATACAATTCTACTACCACACTACGTCGGGCTGATTCAGTTTTGTTAGAATCTTAATCAAAATTGTACAGAATAGGCTTAAGAACTCCTTCTGCTAAAACTGAACAAAACAAATTCTCTTCTGTCCTTGATTTTCTTTTCTAGATTTTTTAAAACGAGGGGGATTCCCACAACAAAAAAAATTATAAGAAAACCCGCTTTTCTTACCTTTCCTCCTTTGTTGTTTTGGAAGTCCTCGCTGGATGGCTCGCCAGTGTAAGAAAAAATGTGGACGACGTGGAAATCTCAATGAAGATGTTTATTCAGCATAGCAGTCTCAAAATACACGGCAGTATCTTGGGTTCACCGGAGTAAGAAATGAACCCTGAACATCCTGAAACTCAAACCTTTATACTGTTTTAGCTGTTGCCTCTAGACTTGCCTTTTTAGATGTAAATTAAGTTGCTCCTTGGCTTTTGACCCACCTGCATCCTCTATCTCTCTATGTTAATGCAGTTTCAACACCATTGATGAGATGGTTCTCTGCTCACCACACCTATCCCCATTCTACAATTGTTACAATTTGGTTGAGATGTAGTCACCTCAAACAATGAAGAGACAACAAACTGTTGACTTCTCATAAGTCAGCCTGTTTGGGAAATGAGCATCCATTCACCATTTAGAGTGGAAGTTGGGTCGAGGCAGACACATTTCTTACACTTTCTAACAAAATGGAGGAATTACTTCTGCTCACACGCATAAATAAGGACTTTAACAACCTGGCTAAACGAAGCCATACCGGAGAGCACATTACAACTACCAGACTTTCAGCTGTACAGAGCAGATCGCGACACGGGGGCAACGGGGAAAACGCGCGGTGCAGGGACATGCTTTTACATCAACAGAAGGTGGTGTACGGATGTAACTGTGTTAAAGAAGATGTGCTGTCCTGACGTGGAAGTGCTTTTCATTAACTGCAAGCCGTTCTACTCGCCGCGGGAGTTTTCCTCATTTATTCTGACCAGTGTTTACATCCCACAGCAAGCGCATGTGAGTACTTCTCTTTCACTGCTGGCTGATCTAATCACAGAGACAGAACAAAAACACCCAGACTCTGTTTTTATAATTCTTGGGGACTTTAACCAAGCAAAACTCACACATGAGCTGCCTAAATTCAGACAGCACATTACATGCCCTACCAGAGACAATAACATTCTGGACCATTGCTACACAACAATAAAAGATGCATATCGCTCCGTGGCCAGAGCAGCTCTAGGACTCTCCGACCACTGCCTGGTTCATCTTATACCAACTTACAGGCAAAAACTTAAAACTACTAAGCCAGTATTAAGGACTGTTAAGAGATGGACCAACGACACAGAGCAGGTCTTACAAGCCTGTTTTGAATGCACTGACTGGAGTGTTTTTGAGGCTGCAGCCACCGACCTGGACGAGCTCACAGAGACTGTAACATCATACATTAGTTTCTGTGAGGAGTTATGCATCCCTACCAGGACCTACTTATCATTTAACAATGATAAACCATGGTTCACACCAAAATTTAGACAGCTTCGTCAGGTCAAAGAGGATGCCTACAGGAGTGGGGACAGGATTCTCTACAACAAGACCAGGAACACTTTAACAAAGGAGATTGTTCTGGCTAAAAAGAACTATGCAAAAAAGCTGGAAAACCAGTTTTCTGCTAACAACCCTGCATCAGTGTGGACTGGTCTGCGAACCATCACGATTACAAAACATCTCCTCCCAGTATCGATGGCAGTAAACTTCTCGCTAACGACCTGAATATGTTCTACTGCAGATTTGACACCTTCGACCAGACACCCTCTACACAGCCATCAACACCTCTATCCACCTCCAGCCACAACCGCCCTGACCATCTTTCTACACAGCCATCAACACCTACAGACATCTCCCTCTCCCACCCTGATCTTCAGATCAGTGAGGATAATGTGCGTCAGGTCTTCAGTAAACAGAAGACAAGGAAAGCGCCAGGCCCAGACGGTGTCTCACCAGCCTGTCTGAGAACCTGTGCTGACCAGCTGGCTCCCATTTTCTTGCAGATCTTCACCAGATCATTGGAACAATGCATAGTTCCATCCTGCTTCAAACGCTCCACCATCATCCCAATCCAGAAGAAACAAAAGATCACCGGACTCAACGACTACAGACCTGTTGCTTTAACATCTGTGGTCATGAAGTCATTTGAAAGATTGGTTCTAGCATATCTGAAAGACATCACCGGACCTTTGCTGGACCCCCTGCAGTTTGCCTATAGGGCAAACCGGTCTGTGGATGATGCAGTCAACATGGTACTGCATTATACCCTACAACACCTGGACAAACCAGGGAACTACGCAAGGATTCTGTTTGTGGACTTCAGTTCTGCCTTTAACTCCATCGTCCCATCACTGCTCGAGCACAAACTGACCCAGCTCTGTCTGTCAGTGGATCACCAGCTTTCTGACAGATAGACAACAGCTAGTCAGAATGGGCAAAATCACGTCTGACAGCCGCACCATCAGTACTGGTGCCCCCCAAGGATGTGTTCTCTCCCCACTGCTCTTCTCCCTGTACACCAACGACTGCACCGCAAAAGATCCCTCCGTCAAGCTCCTGAAGTTTGCGGACGACACTACTGTTATCGGCCTCATCCGGAACGGTGACGAGTCTGCATACAGACAGGAGGTGGAGCGGCTAGCTTTATGGTGCAGATACAACAATCTGGAGCTGAACACGCTCAAAACGGTGGAGATGATAGTGGAATTCAGGAGAAACCCTCCTGCACTCCCTCCACTCACCATCATGAACAGCACTGTGGCTGCAGTGGAGTCATTTAGGTTCCTGGGCACCACCATCTCTCAAGATCTGAAGTGGGACACTCACATAGACTCTATTGTGAAGAAAGCCCAGCAGAGACTTTACTTTTTCCGTCAGCTGAGGAAGTTTAACCTGCCACAGGAGCTGCTCGTGCAGTTCTACTCAGCTATCATTCAGTCCATCCTCTGCACTTCACCGTCTGGTTCGGCTCAGCAGCCAAATCTGGCCTCCGTAGACTACAGCGAATAGACCAGACTGCTGAACGAATAATTGGCACTTCTCTTCCTACACTTCAAGAACTGTACTCTTCCACAGTGAGTAAAAGGGCTCGCAAAATCACCCTGGACGCCTCTCACCCAGCACACTTCCTGTTTGAACTGTTACCGTCTGGCCGGCGCTACAGAGCACCGAGCACAAAAACTGCCAGACACAGGAAAAGTTTCTTTCCTCAGGCCATCTACCTCCTAAACAGTTAATATTTCTCCTATTGTGCAATAAATGTGCAATACTCTCTCACACGCACTTGTACACAGCACCTTATAACAATATACATTGCAATACTTCTCCTTACGCATTTGTACACAGCACCTTATAACAATATATAATGCAATACTTCATACGCATCTGTACACAGCACCTTATAACAACATACAATGCAATACTTACGCTTTTGCACACAGCACCTTATAACCTGTGTATTTATAACAAATCTGTACATACATTTCAACATCCAGATTGTTGGACAGACTGCATCTCTGTTTAATGTTTATCGTCTTCTTTAATAATATTTCTTCTGTGTTGTCACTTGTCACTTTATGTACACTGGAAGCTTCTGTAGCCAAAGCAAATTCCTTGTGTGTGTGAAGCACACTTGGCAATAAAACTGATTCTGATTCTAGACAAAGAAGAAGTTGAGGCGGAAGTGCTCGGTGCTGGTGGTGCGTTGGGAAGTGGAGCTAATGGCATCAGAATTCTCTTCAATGTATCCACCAGCTCTTGGAAGTGATCGGGAGTGCTCATGTTGTCAATAGTTGTAGGGTCCAGGCTTCTGTTAAGAAGCAGACGGACAGACAGGGTAAGTGAAACGTTAAACAGTTTATTTTGACAACAATGAAAATCAACAGGAGTGAAGGTAGGGCTGGTGAATGAGCAGGTTGACAATTGTTCTTATCTTCAGCAGAGTGGGTGAGACACGATAGGAGGATGGACAGCACACACCAGATATCTTGGACGAAGGACACACAGATGACAAACAGACCACAGACTGGATACTCGGGATACAGGACCGACTAGGAAGAAACAGAGACGGTAAGTACTGGAATTCAAGTTTTGTGAATGTTGCTCAGATGAGGGAACACTCAGAGTGTTGTGAAGAGTGGGTCTTTATGGAGTGCTTGGTGATGGGAGGCAGCTGTGCGATGATTAATACTCAGGTGAACGTGCTCAGTGTGATTGAGTGCCGGGAGAGCCTGACCAATCCATGACAGTGATTCATTCATTCGTGCATGCACACATTGTACAGTGCGGGAGAAGATTAGTAAAAAGATTTGATCCGCTCATCTCTCGAATCCTCGGGTTTGAGTCATCATGTGAAAGACAGAAGCCAATCATATGCGTTTATAACCGGAAAAAGATTTGATTCGTTCATCTCTCAAGTCCTCGGCTTTGAGTCATCTTGCTTTGCATGCTGTCACAGGATGAATGAATGAACAAACGACTCAATAACCTGAAGACTTGAAAGGTGAACTAATACTGGCTCCTATTGGCTCAGACTGTGTAAATTAGTTAAGATGTTTATGTTACTGTCAGTGTGATGAGAACGAACCACTCAAATTTAAAGACATGAAGACAAAAAATACCTTCATAGACAAAAGACTATGTTTAGAAGCAACTCGTAACATTTTAATAATATTTTTGGCAAATTGAACGAAATGACTCGAAAAAAGATTTGTTCGTCTCGATCAACGAGACTTAAAGATTCGAGTCAGTAAAATTATCTGAACTTCCCATCACCACTACTTGTTTGACTTTTGTATAGAATTTCGACAGGTACACAAGAACCCCAGCTCAGGACATACCCAGAGTATTACTGCCACAAAGAATTTCATTTCCAATGGCTTCTGGTGGCCAACTCTTAGGAATTTTGTCATAAGCTATGTTAAAAATTGCTTCACTTACCAGACTTGAAAATCCCTACATCAGTTGCCAGCTGAGTTATTGCAACCACTTCCAGTTCTTCAGCGTCCTTGGTCTCATATCACTTTAGATTTCATCACCGATCTTTCAGTATCACAGGGCAACACGGTGGTTCTTATGGTTATCGATAGGTTTTCTAAAGCATGTTGTCTAATTCCTCTACACAAACGGCCCACAGCACTGGAAACTGCTGAAGTGATGAGTAATTGGGTGTTTCGATTTTACGGACTTCCAATCGACATCGTCTCTGACCGGAGACCCCTGTTTACTTCACGATTGTGGTCAGCATTCTGTAAGAACCTGTAGATCAATGTTAGCCTCACCTCTGGTTACCACTCTCAGTCGAATGGACAAACTGAATGATTGAATCAAGAGATAACTCGCTTCCTTCGCTCATACATTGTCATATATTATCTCTTGTGGGCTGAGTATGAACAAAATTTTCTCGTCAAACCCTCTACATGCAAAATGCCTTTCAAAGGCATTCAAATGCACTCAAAACCCATTCAGCAACAACTATGCAGAGTTCCATGAAGACTACAAGTCTGCTACAAGTCATAAAGCAAGAGCTGGAGATAATGCAGAAACTGGAACTCATAGAGCCATCACCCGTTGAGTGTGATCATCCACAAAATTGTGCAGCAGATTACCTCTCTAGAACATCTCAGATGTCTGAGGAAGGGGGAGAAATGTCACAGGCTCACCTGTTAACTTTTAAACTTGGATTTTAAAACACACTTTCATGTTGTCACGGATTGGTCAGGCTCTCCCGGCACTCAATCACACTGAGCACGTTCACCTGAGTATTAATCATCGCACAGCTGTCTCCCATCACCAAGCACTCCATTAAGACCCACTCTTCACAACACTCAGGGTCCGGGCTCGTTTGCACGAAGCGGACTCTTGAGTGTTCCCTCATCTGAGCAACATTCACAAAACCTGTATTCCAGTACTTACTGTCTCTCTGTTTCTTCCTAGTCGTTCCTGTATCCCCAGTACCCAGTCTGTGGTCTGTTTGTCATCTGTGGGTCCTTCGTCCAAGATATCTGGTGTGTGCTGTCCATCTTCCTATCGTGTCTCACCCACTCTGCTGAAGATAAGGACAATTGTCAATCTGATCATCCACCAGCCCTACCTTCACTCCCGTTGATGTTCATTGTTGTCATAATAAACTGTTTATCGTTTCACTTACCCTGTCTGTCCATCTGCTTCATAACAGAAGCCCGGACCAAACAACTGTTGACAACATGAGCACTCCCCATCACTTCCAAGAGCTGGCGGACATGTTGAAGAGAATTCTGATGCCATCAGCTCCACTTCCCAACGCACCACCAGCACCGAGCACTTCCGCCTCAACTTCTTCTTCGTCTACCACCTCTTCCAGTCCCATGGCTCGACCAGCGCCCTACTCAGGCGGGTCAGAGGAGTGCAACAGATTTTTATTGCAATGTTCCCTAGTATTTAACATGCAACCCTCCTAATATCCCACAGATCGTTCCAAAATTGCCTATATCGTCTCCCTTCTCTCTGGACCAGCTCTTCGATGGGCTAAAACCATCTGGAACCAAGCCGGGCCGGTAATGAACTCGAACCAAACATTCACGGAGTATTTCAAGAAGGTTTTTGGCCGTTCAGATGGAGAAGTAGCAGCTGGAGAGCAATTATACCATCTCAAACAAGGTACGATGTCCACACAGGATTATGCTCTCCATTTCCGGACCTTGGCGGCCGCCAGTGGATGGAACGAGCGATCTCTCCTCACGACCTACCAGCTCGGCTTGGAACCGAAACTCCGAGTACAACTGGCAGTATTAGACGATACTATGGGCCTGGAAAAGTTTATCCAACACTCTCTCAGATGCCCTGATCGTCTCATGACCTATCAACAGGATCCTGAGTCACTGTCACAAATACTCCTCCGTTTGTCTGAGTCAGTAGCCCCTCCAGAACCAGAACCCATGCTCCTCGAATCTGGTAGACTAACAGCCACCGAGCGACAGAGGAGGCTGACCCGGGGTCTATGTCTGTACTGTGGTGCCAACGGACATGTCAGGCTCGACTGTCCACCCCGTCCCACACGTTCCGCGGTGAGTGTGTTCAGTTCGAAGATGGAACAGATACATCCACTCACTACAACTGTTCAGTTAACTACCCCTCTTGTCTCCGTTTCAGTCACTGCGCTTATTGACTCCGGGTCAGCTGGGAAATTCATCTCCAATGCCCTCTGTAGCCAACTTCAACTCAGCACTGAAGCCTTGACGCATGTCTACCAGATTCAACCCATAACAAAGAACCTTCATTCCCCGGCAAGTATTCACCGTAAATGTTAACCCATACACCTCCAAGTTGGACTTCTACATCAAGAACACATTCAATTCCTGGTTCTGGAGGGTGCAAATATGAATATCATCCTAGGGCGCCCGTGGCTGGTGAAGCATGATCCCATCATCTCTTGGGGCACAGGGGTGATTAAAAGATGGGACGAAGGATGTTCACCAGACTGTTTTCCCAATCTTCCCCTTCAGATTCGTAAACCCCTTTCTGTTTATGCCACGTCCGTCGAAAGTCCAGTCGACAAACAATCTGTTTATATCCCTGAGATCTACTCTCCTTACCAGGACGTCTTCTGCCCCAAGAGAGCTTCCCAGCTACCTCCACATCGGCCATGGGACTGTGCTATTGACCTAGTTTCAGATGCCCAGTTGCCTAAAGGGAAGATCTACCCGTTATAGCTTCTGGAGACTAAGGCCATGGAGGAGTACATCCAAGAGGCTCTGAGTCAGGGGTATATTCGCCATTCCAAGTCACCCGCAGCATCCAGTTTTTTTCTTCGTGACCAAAAAGGATGGAGGGCTGCGGCCATGCATTGATTACCGTGTCCTGAACAGAAGTACAGTCAAGTTCCATTATCCACTTCCCCTCGTCCCTGCGGCCCTGCAACAATTGAGATCGGCCAGGATCTTCACCAAGTTGGACCTCCGCAGCGCAAACAATCTGGTGAGAATACGTGAGGGGGACCAGTGGAAAACTCCGTATTCCAACACTTCATCCATGAAGTACTCCGGGAGTTTCTCCACCGTTTTGTCATAGTCTATATAGATGATATTCTCAGCTACTCCCGGAGTGAGGCCGAACATCGCCACCACGTTGCGGAGGTCCTTCAAACGTTACTAGAACACCATTTGTATCTGAAAGCTGAAAAGCCTTTCATCAACCATCTGTCCAGTTCCTAGGGTATAATATTGATCAATCAGGTGTCCGTATGGCCGAGGGGAAGGTCCACTCCGTAGTTTCCTGGCCAGAACCCACCTCCATGAAATAACTCCAAAGATTCCTCGAATTCGCTAATTTCTATCGACGTTTCATACAGAATTACAGTCTTGTCACCACTCCACTCCCCTTTCACCCTCTAAGACCGACGGGAGCGCCCGCGCTCCGGTTTGTGTGCCTCTGTTTAAAAGCCAATAAAAACCGAAAGCATATAGGTAGAGCAATAATTTTTTTTGCAAATGAAATCAGAGACATTATACTTTCAGATCAAGCAGATCAGTCTCCTGTTGCAATGTTTTCATTCTTTAATGAGTTTACAGAAATAGCCTAAAATGTTTACAACAAAAAAAAACACTTTTATACATTGCACGCCTTTGCAAATGTGTTTTATAAAGGTTGTTATTGGTTGCTATGTATGTGACATAATTACCTCGTGTGCACTGTGAACCTATCAGGTTTGTCTCGTGTGGTGAAGTCACTCAGCGCGCTGTTTGATATAAGTAATATGCACGCGCTTTTCTATGTATGTGTGTGCGCTCTGCTCGTCGCAGTTTCTCTTTATCCGTGTCAGATCCGGTCGGAACATCATAATTTCTTTCACACACACATGCACACAACACACACACACATGCACATTTACACATACAGGCACAATATCAGACACACACACACACACACTGGCATGGAGTCGTGACCGCACAACAAACAAAACAATAGTCCGATGTTTTGGAGTTATTGCTCTCGTCAAACGACAAGGAATTCTCCGACTCATCATCTGCTCCAGATTCTATTACCAGTAAAGACGAAGCTGGTTTTTGTGAAGGATTAGATCCATTCCAAGATATGCTAGTATTTCTTTATAAATGCTTTGCTTTTGAGTAATATATGCTCATAAACAATGCTTTGCTTTGAGTATGAATATAAACATAACTGTTATGAAGCAGACGGAGGACTGAAATAAGTGAAACGTATAGGTGAGTTTATTAAGACAACATATAACACTCAGAGGAAACGCCAGGAGGATACGTGGAGGGATGATCATTCACAGTCTTTAACTTCTTCAGGATGGATAGGTAACAAGAGGAGGATAGACGACACACACCAGATAACTTGACTGAAGACGGACAGATGACGACAGGACCACAGACTGAAGACTCAGGGAACAGGATGAACTAAGGAGAAACAGAGAGACGTGGTAAGTACTGGTATCAGATTGATTGGAGTGCTGGCTATGCCGGGGAAACACTCAGAGTCCGCTTTCGTGTCAACGAGCCCGGACCTCTGAGTGTTGTGATGACGGGGTCTTTATAGGTGCTCGGTGATAGGAGACAGCTGTGCGTCAATCAGAATGCAGGTGATAGTGCTCTGGATGGATGAGTGCCGGGAGAGCCTGGCCAATCCGTGACATTACCCCCCTCCCCAGGGCCCGCTCCTGAGGGCCTATACCTCCGACGTCGTGGTGGTCTACCTCTTCCACGGGGTGCCGGGAACTCAGGGTGATTGGAATGGAATTCGTTCAGGAGTGCTGGGTCTAGAATGTCTGCTCTGGGAACCCATGATCTTTCTTCTGGCCCATACCCCTCCCAGTCCACGAGGTATTCCAACTGACCACCACGACGCCGGGACCGCAGGATGTCACTCACGGCGTATACAGCTCCTTCTTCTAGCAGTAATGGAGGAGGGGGTTCCTCTTCGTGGCCAGGCTCTGTGGAGGGAAGGACAGGGTCGTGATAGGGTTTTAGTAGTGACACATGGAATGTGGGGTGAATACGGTACTGTGCTGGGAGTTGTAGCTTGTACGTGACGGGGTTGACCTGTTCCAGGATGGTGAAGGGACCAACGAATCTGGGACTCAGTTTCCGGGAGGGCAGTCGCAGGCGGATGTCCCTTGTGGAGAGCCATACCTTTTGCCCTGGATTGAAAACTGGTCCATCTGTTCTCCTCCTGTCGGCTACCACCTTGTTCCTGCGGACTGCCCTCTGGAGGTGTTGATGGGCTTCGTCCCAGACTCTCTCGCTCTCCCGGAACCAGTGATCCACTGCGGGGACATCAGATGGTTCGCCATCCCAGGGAAATAGTGGTGGTTGGAATCCTAAAACACACTGGAATGACGTGAGTCCGGTGGTGGGTTGCCGCAGTGAATTCTGGGCATACTCTGCCCAGCCCAGAAACTGGTTCCAGGAGTTCTGATGACCATTACAGAAAGTTCTCAGGAATCGTCCCACTTCTTGGATTTTTCTCTCTGTCTGGCCATTAGTCTGCGGGTGATAGCCAGACGAGAGACTGACGGTCACACCCAGGAGTTTGAAGAATGCCTTCCATAATCTGGAAATGAACTGGGGGCCTCGATCGGACACGATATCCTCTGGAAGTCCGAAAGATCGGAAAACTTGATTAAAAATTTGTTCTGCAGTCTCGAAGGCTGTGGGAAGCCCCTTCAGCGGAACCAATCTTACAAACTTGGAAAATCTATCTACTATTACCAGAATGCAGGTATTCCCATCGGAAGGAGGTAAGTCAGTCATGAAATCAACTCCTATGTGTGACCAGGGACGATTCGGGACTGGCAAGGGATGGAGTTTACCGGCGGGTAAGTGACGGGGGCTCTTGGATTGTGCACACTCCTTGCATCCTTTGATGTATCGACTCACATCCCTTGCCATGTTAGGCCACCAGAAGCGTTGGGACAGGAGCGAGAGAGTGTAGTTGGTCCCAGGATGCCCAGTGCCTAATGAGGTGTGGACGGAGTGAATGATCTCTACCCGCTGTTCCGCTGGGACGAACTGCCGATGTGGTGGGCAACCCGGCGGAGCTTGAGGTGCAGGAGTGGCGACGGCTGGAGGAGCTGTCCAGGTGATAGGATAAATGGGAATATGTTTAGGGAGGATTCCGGCAGGTTTTTCTACCATTTCAGGTTGGTCATATCTTCGAGAAAGAGCATCGGCGCGTAGGTTCTTGGATCCAGGACGGTAGGAGATGGAAAACTGGAACCGGGAGAAGAAGAGAGACCAGCAGGCCTGACGTGGACACAATCTCTTGGCTTCTTTCAGATACTGCAGGTTTTTATGGTCAGTGATGACTTGGAACGGGTGTTTGGCTCCTTCCAACCAATGTCGCCACTCTTCCAATGCCAGCTTGATGGCAAGGAGCTTTCTGTCACCGATGTTGTAGTTTTGCTCCGCCGGGCTCAGCTTCCGGGAAAAGTAGGGACATGGATGGAGTAAAGGTGGATTACCATGATGTTGTGAAAGAACGGCTCCTACTCCTGTAGTGGACGCATCAACTTCAAGAGTAAAGGGTAAATCCGGGTCAGGATGAGTCAGGAGTGGCGCCGTGGTGATGGTTTCCTTGAGGTGATGGAAGGCTGCGGCTGCCTCATTTGACCAGATGATCTTCTTGGGTTGGTTCTTCAATAGGTTGGTAAGTGGAGTAGTGATGATGCTATAATTCTTGATAAACCTTCGGTAGAAGTTAGCGAATCCGAGAAATCTTTGAAGTTCCTTTATGGTAGTGGGTTCGGGCCAGGAAACTACAGATTGGACCTTCCCCTCGTCCATGCGGACACCAGACTTATCTATGATGTATCCGAGAAACTGGACAGACGATTGATGAAAGGAACATTTTTCAGCTTTCAGGAAGAGATTGTTCTCTCTGAGCGTTTGAAGGACCTCCGCAACGTGGTGGCGATGTTCGGCCTCACTCCGGGAGTATATGAGTATATCATCAATATACACAATGACGAATCGCTGGAGATACTCCCGGAGTACTTCATGAATGAAGTGTTGGAATACGGAGGGGGCGTTGACCAGGCCATAGGGCATTACCTGGTATTCATAGTGACCCGTAGGGGTCACGAAAGCCGTCTTCCACTGGTCCCCCTCGCGTATTCTCACCAGATTATATGCGCTGCGGAGGTCCAGCTTCGTGAAGATCTTGGCTGATCTTAATTGCTCCAGGGCCGCTGGAACGAGGGGAAGTGGATAACGGTATTTAACAGTGCTTTTGTTCAAGACACGGTAATCAATACATGGCCGAAGCCCTCCATCATTCTTAGCCACGAAGAAGAAGCTGGAAGCTGCTGGCGACTTGGAATGGCGGATGTACCCCTGACTCAGAGCCTCTTGGATGTACTCCTCCATGGCCTTTGTTTCCGGAAGCGATAGCGGGTAGATTCTCCCTCTAGGCAACTGGGCATTTGGAACTAGGTCTATAGCACAGTCCCATGGCCGATGTGGAGGTAGCTGGGAAGCTCTCTTGGGGCAAAAAACATCCAGGAAAGAAGAATAGAACTCAGGAATCTTGACAGACTGCTTGTCGATTGGACTCTCGACGGATGTCACATATACAGACAGAGGTTTACTGACTGGAAGGGGAAGGTCGGGAAAGCAGGTTGGTGAACAGCCGTCGCCCCATCTTTTAATTTCTCCGGTGCCCCAAGAGATGATGGGATCATGCTTCACCAGCCACGGGCGCCCTAAGATGTCTTCCATATTTGCTCCCTCCAGAACCAGAAATTGTAGCTGTTCTTGATGAAATAGACCAACTTGCAGATGTATTGGCTCACATTTTCGATGAATGCTGGCCGAAGAATGGAAGTGTTGTGTTATGGGTTGGATCTGGTAAACTTGGGTGGATGCTTCCGTACGGAGTTGGAGCTGGCGACAGAGGGAACTGGAGATGAAATTCCCAGCTGACCCAGAGTCAATAAGCGCTGTGACAAAAATAGAAACACAGGGAGTAGTGAGAGGATGTAACTGTTCGATTGTGGAACTGAATACACTCACAGGAGGCAGTGTGGGACGGAGTGGACAGTTGAGCCGGACATGACCGTCGGCGCCACAATACAGACAAAGACCCCGGGTCAGCCTCCTCTGTCGCTCTGAAGCTGTGAGCCTACCAGACTCGATGATCATAGGTTCTGGCTCTGGAGGGGCGATGTGCTCAGGCGACCGGAGGAGTGCTTGTGGAAGGGGTCCAGTATCCTGTAGATATGTGCTGAGACGGGCATCGAAGTGAATGTTGAATGAATTTCTCCAAACCCATCGTGTCATCCAATGCAGCCAGTTGAACCCGGAGAGTGGGTTCCAAGCCGAGCCGGTACGTCGTGAGAAGAGATCGCTCATTCCATCCGCTGGCAGCCGCCAAGGTTCGAAAACGGAACGCATACTCCTGTGTAGACATCGTACCTTGTTTGAGATGATATAATTGTTCTCCGGCGGCGACTTCTCCGTCAGAACGGCCGAAAACCTCCTTGAAGTACTCAGTGAATGCCTTTATTGAATTCATGACCGGCCCGGCTTGGTTCCAGATCGTCTCAGCCCATCTGAGTGCAGGTCCAGATAGAAGGGAGATGATGTAGGCGATCTTGGAGCGATCTGTGGGATACAGAGATGGTTGCATATCAAATACGAGTGAACATTGCAGAAGAAAACCATTGCACTCCTCCGCCCTGCCTGAGTAGGGCGCTGGTCGAGCCATGGGACTGGAAGAGGTGGTGGATGAAGAAGATGATGCGGAAGTGCTCGGTGCTGGTGGTGCGTCGGGAAGTGAGACTGATGGCATCAAAATCCTTTTTAATTGATCCACCAGCTCTTGGAAGTGATCGGGGGTGCTCATGTTGTCACTGTAGTTTGGTCCGGGCTTCTGTTATGAAGCAGACGGAGGACTGAAGTAAGTGAAACGTATAGGTGAGTTTATTAAGACAACATATAACACTCAGAGGAAACGCCAGGAGGATACGTGGAGGGATGATCATTCACAGTCTTTAACTTCTTCAGGATGGATGGGTAACAAGAGGAGGATGGACGACACACACCAGATAACTTGACTGAAGACGGACAGATGACGACA
>CAIGQQ010028433.1:126717-139935 GCA_903798035.1 Danio albolineatus | reverse complement strand
TGATGACGGGGTCTTTATAGGTGCTCGGTGATAGGAGACAGCTGTGCATCAAACAGAATGCAGGTGATAGTGCTCTGGATGGATGAGTGCCGGGAGAGCCTGGCCAATCCGTGACAATAACACAGAATAATCCCAATAGTATGACGCGCTATTTACTCTTATCGTTTCACTTTTATGCCTAAAACATCAAACTTTTATACCTTTAAACTTACATTTTTGCTGTATTGCTGAATCGTGCTTATTATTTTACATACATTGATGTTGTTTTGAACACTGAAGCCCTCAGAACCCTCACCCCTCATTTGTGGTAATTTGTAGAGATTTTTTTGTTGATCAATCAAATTGTTCTGTCTACACTGTTTATAAAAATAAGTGTATCTCACAAACGAATTGGTGTAATTAGTCCAAATTAGTTTTATATAGTTTCAAAGGGTTTTATGCATGTTTTTTACATTGACAAGTTTGAGGTTTACATTTGTGTTATTTCTGTATATAGTAAAAACTAAGATAAAAACTAAGTGATTTTCTTTTTTTTTTTTGTGGTTTATTGCACTTTTAAGCTATTTAACTAGTTAATATGGATTTATGACAAACAAAAACTTAAAGTTGGGGATGTAAGGATTTTATTGATATATGGCATTTGAAAATACTCAAAAGAATGACACCACAGCATGTAAAAATACTAAGATATACCCTGGCGGAATTGTTCTATGGCAGGTCTTAAAGGGTTAATGTTTCACTTACCCTGTCTGTCCGTCTGCTTCATAACACGTCACATGCTCTGTTTATTGCTGGTAATTTAACATTTTTACCTCTGAACGTGTTATGGATATTTTGTGTTTACATTAGTCTAAGTTTTCTTTTTTTTGTATCATATTTTACACAACTATTTTGTTTGATTTCACTGCATTATAAAACAACAAAAACAGTCAAAACATCTAATTATCATTACCTTTATTTTTCAAAAATTCTTCACAAACCTTTTGCAGTTAAATATCCCAGTTCACAATAAGTACATCCAAACCCAGGCTGTTTCTCAATATGTGTTCTTCAGCAATCTTGCATCCTTCACGTGTAACGTCATCATCCGCCGAAGTACAGTTCCAATACTCAAGACCGCAAGAACGGTGTACGAGTGAAAGTTCCTGAATGTGATATCTGTGATATCAAAAACAGATATCAGATGCTCGCTCTAGAAGTCCCAGAAGTCATTGTAACTGGAGGTTGGAAGCGCAGCATTTTGTATAGATTTATTATTAAAGTTCACAGATATAACTGATTTATCTCAGGAGTTTCCCTAAATGAGACGGTGAAAGTAAACATTACCACAGAAATCTTTTTAAAGGCATAAACACACTAAGTGTGTTTATTTGTTGAAATAAATTGTTGTTTGGATGCTGTAATGTTTCAATAATTTATAGTTAACGATGTGTGAGGGTCATGTGACCATCAGGAAAAACGCTCACAGGACGCGTCCTCTGTCTCCCGAGCTCGTTCTGCCGAAGTGACCTGGCAAGACCGGCCTCCACAAGAACACAAGTCCGTTCTCTGCGTTCTTGGAATTGAGAAACAGCCCCATAATCTTCTTTTTCTTGTAGTTTTTACAGTGGTTGGCAACCAGTTTTTTGAAGCATTACCGCCACCATCTGGATCACGAGTTAACTAACCCATAATTTTTAAAGTGATGCAAAAATTATAATAAAATAAACAAAAATAATAATAATTAAATAAATAATTAAATAAACACAAAACCCTTTCCCCCCTCCCCCATATTACACCTATTTTATGCTTAATAACCATTCTACTAAATTCTGTGGTTCAACCCTATGTCTTTCAAGAAGTTATATACATAGCTAAAACAAACATCTCCATGTTCTTCATGTTTGGTTCAACTTGTTTTTCGTGTAACTGTGTGAATAATCTATTTCTTTCTGTGTTATATATTGGGCAGTGCATCAATACATGTTCTATAGTCTCCTGGTTGTTATTACATTCAAACATTCTATCTGCATGTTTATGAATCTTATGTAATGTACTATTAAGTGCTGTGTGATTAAATCTCATTTTTGTGAACGTGTCTTCTTCTTCTTTCCTAGTTTCCCTACCTCTCCCGACTTTGTTCTGTATGTTGTGATATTGATGTCCTGTGGTCCCATTATTCCATATGTGTTGCCATTTTCCCATTACTTTAGCTTTAACCATACTTTTGATTTCCGACTTGCTGTATTTGATGTCCATGTCTATTGTAGTTTGCTCTGCTGCTTGTTTCGCCAACTTCTCTGCCATTTCATTCCCACTGACCCCTATGTGTGCTGGTACCCACAAAAATGAAATGACTCCTGATTTTATAAGGTTATTTCCTGACTGCACTACTGTATTTTACATCACGTATATACTGCTAAATTATTACTGATTCTTTTTGCTACTGCAATTTTTAAATTTGGAATACTGTATGCCACTCCTACCGTTTTTTCAGTTATTGATGCGTCAGTGTAAATTTTAGTTGTTTCCTTGTAATTTTCCCTTATATAATTTTCCACTCGTTTACTGTCAATCTCTTTTTCTTATTTTTCTATCATTATTTCAAAATCAATTTCCAAATCACATTGCAGCCATGTGGGTACTATTGGAAATACTACGGTGGGAGAGACTGTAAATGTGTCTAATTCCATATAATTTATTTTATGACGTATTGTCCACCCATAACTTGTATTCTGTTCTCTCTTTCTTGGCACTGTACCAGAACTGTTTGTGCAATGTGTTTGTCACTATGACCTCTCAAGTTAGCCCAATATACTACAGCCAGTAGTCTCTTCTAAGGTATAATGGCATCTCTCCCATCTCAACTTGTATTGCTGCTACTGGTGTGGCTTTCATTGCACCACAGCATAGTCTAAGTGATTGATTTTGGATTGTATCATTCATTCATTCATTCATTTTCTTTTCGGCTTAGTCCCTTTATTAATCCGGGGTCGCCACAGCGGAATGAACCGCCAACTTATCCGGCATTTTGTTTTACGCAGCGGATGCCCTTCCAGCCACAACCCATCTCTGGGAAACACATCCATACATTCTCATTCGCACACATACACTATGGACAATTTAGCTTACCCAATTCACCTGTACCGCATGTCTTTGGACTGTGGGGGAAACCGGAGCACCCGGAGGAAACCCACGCAACCACGGGGAGAACATGCAAACTCCACACAGAAATGCCAACTGGCCCAACCGGGACCTGCCCCAACCGGGGATCGAACCAGCGACCTTCTTGCTGTGAGGCGAACGTGCTACTCACGCGCCACCGTTGCGCCCTATTGGATTGTATCCAATTGTTTTAATGATTTCTTAGCAGCTGACCCATACACCATATGGATATACATAGTCAATTACTGATCTTATCAGTCCTGTATAAATTGTTTTTAATGCTATTCTACTTGCACCCATGTCTACTCCACACAGGCACCTCATTACATTTAACACTCTCTTACATTTGTCGATCATCTTTCTAATATGTGTGTTCCAAGTAAGCCTCCTATCAAACCCCTGTCATGAAACAACAGGGAGACCCAAGTGCGAGAGTAAAAAATGAAAAGTTTAATGTCAGACTGAAAACAAACAAGGATCAAATAACAGAGTTCGTGAATGAGGCGGTGGAGAATACAGGAGTATCTTCTCGTGGAAAACGATGCAGCTAAACAGCTGATGAAAACTTCACACAGTAAACCAGGAAGTAGCATTCACAGACAAAACTCATAGTCGATCACATGAGACATAGTTCAGGAAGCAGATCATAGCCATGGAAGATAACTTCCACAACAGAAAGAGATTCACAGCAACTCACCACCAGCATTAACACACAGGGAGCTTGAGAGACACAAACACACGCTGTATGCTGTGTTGTATTCAATTGGGAGACCTGAACGCTGGTATAAATAGTGGAGACCTGAACGCTGAGTATAAATAGCGGAGATAACACCAAACAGCTGTTGTCGCTAATCAGCCAATTGGATGATTCCCTCCACATGACCACACAGCTGACGGGGTAAGAAGCCAAACAAACACACTCACACCAACACAGGTACACCCATACGCACACACATAGACAGGAACACACAGATCCATGAACCGTGACATTACCCCCCCTCTAATCAGAGGCTTCCAGACGCGCAGTTCAGGCTGGAGGGGGAGCGGAGGCGGAACAGGGGGAGGGATAAGAACCTGTAGCTAAGGAGGACCTGGAGTTTTGGTTCAAGAAGCACTGACAGTTTGTTCCACCCCAGTGGGTCAGGAGGCTTAGGTTCAAAAGGCACTGGCGGTTTGTTTGACCCCAGTGGGTCAGGAGGCTTAGGCACAGGAGTCACTGACAATTTGTTCGACCCCATTGGGTCAGGCAGCTTTGGCTTAGGATGCACTGGCAGATCGTTCGACCACAGTGGGTCAGGAGGCTTAGGCACAGGAGACACTGACAGTTCGTTCGACCCCATTGGGTCAGGCGGCTTCGGCTCAGGTTGCACTGGCGGTTCGCTTGGCCCCAGTGGATCAGGAGGCTTAAGCTCAGGATGCACTGGCAGATCGTTCGACCCCAGTGGGTCAGAAGGCTTCGGTACAAGAGGCACTGGCAGTTCGTTCAAGCCCCGTGGGTCAGGAGGCTTAGGTTCAGGAAATAC
Organism: Danio albolineatus; assembly: GCA_903798035.1. Classification (NCBI taxonomy): domain Eukaryota; kingdom Metazoa; phylum Chordata; class Actinopteri; order Cypriniformes; family Danionidae; genus Danio; species Danio albolineatus. Next base: position 135,268 of record CAIGQQ010028433.1, on the reverse strand, counting down.
TGACAGTTTGTTCGACTCCAGCGGGTCAGGAGGCTTCGACTTAAGGAGCACTGGCAGTTCATTCGACTCCAGCGGGTCAGGAGGCTTCGGCTCAGGGAGAACTGTCAGTTCGTTCAACCCCAGTGGGTCAGGAGGCTTCGGCTCAAGGAGTACAGTCAATTCGTTCAACCCCAATGGGTCAGGAGGCCTGAGTTCAGAAAATACTGGCAGTTCGTTCAACTCCAGCGGATCAGGAGGCCTGGGTTCAGGAAATACTGGCAGTTCGTTCGACTCCAGCGGGTCAGGAGGCCTGGGTTCAGGAAATACTGGCAGTTCATTCAACTCCAGCGGGTCAGGAAATACTGGCAGCTCTGGCGGCAGCGACGTCAACTCTGGCGGCAGCGACGTCGACTCTGGTAGCTCTGGCGGCAGCGACGTCGACTCTGGCAGCTCTGGCGGCAGCGACGTCGACTCTGGCAGCTCTGGCGGCAGCGGCTCTGACAACTCAGGCGAAGGCATTTTCAGAAAAGGAACAATGACAGGAACTACGGCTAGTACAGACTTGAAACATGAAACCTTCATATGAATTATAGTCAGACTGACGCTTACCCTTTTCTGAGCTGAAGGACTGTGAGAAACTGGCAGCGTGAAACGTCTAGGCGGTGTGGGCAGGGCAAGGCGCATGACTGGGGCCGGCAGGGCAAGTCGTCTGAGTGGTGTCGGCAGGGCCAAGAGCTTGACTGGGGCCGGTAGTGCAAGGAGCTGTACTGGTGCCGGCAGTGCAAAACGTCTGGGGGGTGCCAGCAGTGCAAGGAGCTGTACTGGCGCCGGCAGTGCAAAACGTCTGGGTGGTGCCGGCAGAGCAAGGAGCCGGGCTGGAGCCAACACTGGCGGCCGCACTGGAGCTAGAGCCAACACTGGCGGCCGCACTGGGGCTGAAGCAGACACTGGCGGGCGCACTGTGGCTGGAGCAAACACTGGCGGGCGCACTGGGGCTGGAGCAGACACTGGCGGGCGCACTGGGGCCGGAGCAGACACTGGCGGGCGCACTGGGGCTGGAGCCGACACTGGCGGGCGCACTGGGGCTGGAGCAGACACTGGCGGGCACACTGGGGCTGGAGCAGACACTGGCGGGAGCACTGGGGCTGGAGCAGACACTGGCGGGCGCACTGGGGCTGGAGCAGACACTGGTGGGCGCACTGGGGCTGGAGCCGACACTGGCGAAGAGGCCTTTCTCCTCCGCCTCCGCTCTTGAGCGGAGGTTAACCCTTGGGGGTTGGGCATAGACTGGGAGGTGGCGCTGGTGGTGGTGATTTGCCACATTTCATACACAGTGGCAATTCAAAGTGCTTTACATAAACAGAAATAAAATTGAAGTATAAGAAAATAAAATAATAAAAAAACATAAAAACAGATTAAAATGAGTTAAGACAAGTTATAAAAGAATGAAAAGAAAAGAAAGACACAATAGTGCGATCTGTCGGACGTAGCACAGTGCTCATTCAGTAAAGGCACAGCTAAACAGATGTGTTTTCAGTCTTGATTTGAATGTACCTAATGTTGGAGCACATCTGATCATTTCTGGAAGCTGATTCCAGCAGCGAGGGGCGTAATAGCTAAAAGCAGATTCACCCTGCTTTGACTGAACTCTTGGAATTTCTAGTTTATGTGATCCTAATGATCTGAGTGATCTATTAGGTTTGTATTCAGTGAGCATATCTGTAATGTATTGATGTCCTAGGCCATTTAGTGATTTATAGACAAGTAATAATACTTTAAACTCTATTCTGAATGTAACTGGGAGCCAGTGTAAAGATCTGAGGACAGGTGTGATGTGCTCTGATTTCCTGGTTCTGGTCAGAATCCTGGCCGCAGTGTTCTGGATGAGCTGCAACTGTCTGACTGTCTTTTTGGGAAGTCCAGTGAGGAGGCCGTTACAGTAATCCACCCTGCTGCTGATAAAAGCATGAACGTGTTTCTCTAAGTCTTCACTGGAAACAAAGCATCTAATTCTTGCAATGTTTTTGAGATGATAGTATGCTGATTTAGTTACTGCTTTGACATGACTGTTGAAACTGAGATCTGACTCCAGAGTCACACCAAGATTCTTGACCTCATTTTTTGTTGTTTTACCCTTTGAGCCAAGGTACGCATTCACCTTGAGAACCTCAATATCTGTTCCCAAATGTAATGACTTCAGTTTTCTCTTTGTTTAACTGAAGAAAGTTTTGGCACATCCAATTGTTAATTTCATCAATGCATTGGCAGAGGGTGTCAATGGGGCTGTCATTAGGCAGTAAGGCTATGTAGATCTGAGTGTCATCAGCATAGCTGTGGTAGGAGATTTGGTTCTTTCTCATTATTTGGCTCAGAGGGAGCATATAAAGGTTGAACAGGAGAGGTGCCAGAATTGAGCCTTGTGGGAATCCACATGTCATGGGTGTCCACCTCGACCTATGGTCACCTATACTGAAATAGTAACCTCTCCCTTCAAGATACGATCCGAACCATTTGAGGACCGTCCCAGACAGCCCAACCCAGTTTTCCAGCCTATCCAGAAGTATGCTGTGATCGACAGTGTCGAATGCAGCACTGAGATCGAGCAATACCAGCACTGTTAGTTTGCCTGAATCTGTATTTATGCGTATATCATTGATTATCTTTATAAGGGCGCTCTCTGTACTGTAATGTGCTCTGAAACCAGATTGAAAATTGTCTAAACACCCCTTGAAGTTTAAGAACTTGTTAATCTGGTTAAAAACAACTTTTTCAATGATTTTGCCAATGAAAGGGAGATTTGAAATTGGCCTGTAGTTGCTCAGTAGAGTGTTATCCAGGTTTCTCTTTTTCAGGAGGGGTTTAACAACTGCAGTTTTAAGTCAGTTTGGAAAAATCCCTGAGAGAAGTGAAGCATTCACCACTTTCAGAAGATCCATTTTTAGACAGTTAAACACCATTTTAAAGAATGATGTGGGGAGCGTGTCAAGATCGCAGGTTGATGTTCTCATAATTTGCACAATCTCTTCTAAGATTTCGCCATCAATTGCCATGAAATCAGACATAATGTCTGATTTCTTAAGTTGTGCTTGAGCTTGTCTGACGTTGACACAGTTTGGCTGATTGGATGAGCTGATTGCCTTTCTGATATTATTGATCTTATAAGTAAAGAAATGAGCAAACTCATTACATTTGCTTTCGGAAAGAAGTTCACTAGGAATCCTACTGTGGGGGTTTGTGAGTCTCTCTACCGTTGCAAAGAGGGTGCGGGTGTTTTCTATGTTGCTGTTTATAAGGCTTGAGAAGAAAGTCTGCCTAGCAGTGTTTAGTTCCACATTAAAAGCATGTAGACTCTCTTTATAGATATTGTAATGGACTACTAGTTTCGTCTTCCTCCACATACGCTCAGTTTTTCTGCATTGTCTTTTCATCATCTTTACAGATGTTGACCTTGTCCAAGGTCCTTTCTGTCTGCCAGTTCTCTTCTTGACTTTAACAGGAGCAATGTCATCTATGACATTCTTAACTTTAGAGTTAAACAAATCAAGGAAAGAATCGACAGAGTCTGCAGATATGCTTGGTGTTAGTGATATGGCCTTCATAAACTGCTCACTAGTGTTCTCATTTATGCATCTCTTTCTGACAGAGACAGATCTGTCTTCAATGGCTGGAGTGATCAATACATCAAAGAAAATACAGAAATGATCAGATAGGGCCACATCCTTAACAACAGTCGATGAAATGTGTAAAGCCTTAGTTATAAGTAGATCAAGAGTGTGTCCACGATTGTGTGTGGGTCCTTGAACATGCTGAGTCGATCAAAAGTGTTAAAAACAGTCATAAGTTCTTTTGTAGCATTAATTTCTGGATTATCAATGTGAATATTAAAATTCCATTTTTTATTAAAATCCCATGTGAATATTAAAAACATGCCATAAGCTTTTTCTATGTCTAAAAAATTCTGCTATAACTGACTCCCTGTTAAAATGTTCTTTTTTAGTATCATCCTCCAGCCTTAAAATTGGATCCATTGTCCCTCTACCTTTCCTAAATCCACTTTGGTATTTTTCTAGCTTTCCTTTGGTTTCGACTCAGTAAACTAATCTGTTATTTATCATCCATTTCCTCATATGTGATGTTAAGGCAATCGGTCTATAACTGGTTGGCTGTTTGGGATCTTTCCCAGGCTTTTTAATGGGAATGATATTTGCCTTCTTCCATTCTTTTGGAATAACCCCCAATTCCCATATTTTGTTATATAACCTCAACAGCACCTCCTTTCCTTTATCAGATAGATTTTCCAGCATAGAATAACAAGTTTAATCTCTCTATGGAGCCGTTTTCCCTAGTTTCTTCAATGCCCTACTAAGTTCGGTCAATATATTTAATACCTGGTCCTCGTCATCTTTCCCTAAATCAAACTGAAATCTTCCATAAGTTTCCTCCCTACCTTTTTTCTCCTCTTGGCTTAAATTGTACTGTGTACTTTCACTAATGTCCTTGACTTCTGCTTTCTCTTTTTTTATTATTAATATATATATATATATATATATATATATATATATATATATATAAATATATATATATATATATATAAACCTTTTTTTTTCGAAAGAGACTGTGGCAAGTGGGCTATTAACATGCATTACATTTTAAATGACAAAATATTATACTTTCAGCAATAATGTAGCCAACCGTATAGATTAACTATTTGTCGCATTTTGTTTGACATTAATCTGTGGGATCAAAAATTATAGGCAACATATAAGAAATCAATAAGGAATCCTATACGTTAGCCTAAATGCTTTGTCTGTATATCGACAACTGATACATGTAGATATTCATAACCAAAATTACATGAAATTTGTCGTAAGGCTACATGTAAAATGAAGACTCAGATTTAGGCGGAATTTGGCAGAATATATATTTCATAACAGAACAGGAGCTTTTCCAATCTTACATCATGGTTGCTTTAGAAAAAACGAATTATACGATATCTTTCTTTTGTTTACGTTTATATGCTTATATTGCTGTGTTCTAATTTGAATGTAATAATACGATTAAGCTTTATCCTCAGTTGCGTTCACACTTCCTTCCCAAGAACACAGGTACTCTAGTCTGTCACAAAGCAAGCCTCCGGCCACTTGGCAACAGCTGAGCCAATGATCGGCTTCAAAATGTTTCCACCTATGGTTTCCACCTACAAGCGGCGCCAAGGCAACATGATAAAAACGTGATGACGTCTGGTTGTGTGCGAGAGTATTATGGGCTGTATGCAATTCTAAAGCCAGAGCAGGCGACAGCGCTTGCGCTCACTGCTAGCTCCGCTGCAAGCTAACGGTAGAAGGTAAACATGGAGCTGTCGGCTGTCGGGGAGAGGGTGTTTGCTGCTGAATCGATCATCAAGAGACGAATACGCCGGGTATGTGTGGGAGGAATGTTGTGTAAGAATGATCTCGACATATTCTGTACACGTCTGCTCATGTCGTCGGCTTACGCTAACGTTAACGATTTTATTTCTGCCTCACACGGCACGCGCAGGGTCACATGGAATATCTCGTGAAATGGAAGGGTTGGTCACCCAAGTAAGTAATGCCTATTTTGTCTGTCGTTTCTTGTATTGGTGTTTTAGTGACAGCGATGGCTGTCAATCCTTCTAGATTTTGCGAGGGCCATATATTCCCATTGACAGGTTAACATGCTGGTTGTTGCTGCATACTGGTTTTGACAGATGCCATGCTGCAACATTTGCTGGCCCTGCCAACGTGACATTTTAAACACTTAACGTGAAAAACGCATCAACCAGAAACTCAAATTTCTGTCAAACTTTACTTGTATTTAACACTAACTGTAAAAAAAAACGAGCCTCAATTCCATAGATGGAGTGAACAACATCACATTTAAAGACTTTTCTCCTCATTAAAGTCCATTACAAGGAGAAAGCATAACGTGTACCTAATGCATCTTTACCTAAACAAGTGGGGAAAGTATTTAATTTAATTTTAATTTGATTTTCCCTAGTTGTTGTAAAGTTACGTTAAACTATGGACTTCAGTTGGGTAGAAAACACTTATCGTAATATTGTTCACTTTATCTGTTCATTTGGCAGGAGAAAGTGTTTATTATGAGTGTTTTTGTAGAAATTTGGTCGTTTCTGGAAGTTGTTAAGTTAAATCACAATAAGCTTTTATAATGACTTCAATGAGGATAAAATGCATTATGTGAAATTGTTCACTTTATCTACGTAATCAAGGCTTGACCTTTTGATATTAGTTAGTGGAAATTATATGTAAAATTTAATAGATTTTTGGTGTTCCCCACATATTAAGGTACGCTAAGCCATGCTATGCTGTTTGCCTTTATAATAGACTTCAATGGGGCCAAAATGCATAATGTGACCATTTTCGCTCAGTCTGTTGACATCTGAAAGTGTTTGTCATGAGTAAAATCTGATAGAAATTTGGTTTCCCCACTTGTTGTTAGGGTACGTTAAGCATTTCCCTTATAATAGACTTCAGTGGTAGAGAAAATGCTTAATCTGATTTTTTTTTTTTACATCAGTTAATTACAAGTCAAGTTTGGCTAAAATTTGGAGTTCTCTGGTTGATTTTTAGGTACATTAAGCCATTTTACAATGTTCCCTGCTTGCCTGTCAATAAAGTAGTAGTTTAAATTTAGCCAAAGATCAACAATTATCACGTGAAACTTACTGTTTTAACAGGTACAGTACTTGGGAACCAGAGGAAAATATCCTAGACTCGCGTCTTTTCGTGGCATTTGAAGAGAGGTAATGGAATCGCAAAAATACAAATTCAAATACAAAAAAAAAACATTTTCCCACCATGCATGCTTTTAATTTTTTTATTTTTTTTATTTAGGGAGCGTGAGAGAGAAACATTTGGTCCCAAGAAGCGAGGACCAAAGCTCAAGACTTTTCTTCTAAAGGTTAATTTTTATTACTTGCGTTATTTTTCAATATATTTTTTGTGAAATTCATTTTTAATAAATCAGTAGCTGTTCTGTGTAGCATTCTACATTAATCTTAAAAAAATTACATTTGCAGGCCCAAGCTAAAGAAAAGGCAAAGTCGTATGAATTTAGGAATGAATCATCTAGAGGCAATTATGTTACATATTCCAGTCCAGAGCCTGTAGTAGCTCCTAGAGCGAGAGAGGGCCTCCGTGCTGTGGTTCCCACCATTTTCCCTCCCAGCACAGTCAATCGAGGTGAGAGTGTAAGGCTTCAATCCTCAGAATCGAGGGAGCATCATTCACCACACTCACCAAGACCCACAGATGAATTTACCCTTGCCCCAAAAAAGAGAGGACGGAAGCCCAAATTACGCTTCACAGATGGGTATTCTAGCAGCTTGCATCCAGAGCATGTAAAACGAGCAGCAGATGAAACCATGGCAAGCATTCCTTCTAAAATGGCAAAGTTAGGTTTGGGGGAAGATGATGAGAGATGCTCTGACATAAGTGGGAGAATTAAAATATCTCACAAGCACTTGGATGCTACCTGTTCACACAAACAAAACAACATCATTCCAAGCAGGAGTACCCTACACATTTCTCCACAGTGGAATTTGCATTCCAGCAGAATGGAGGCAGGCTTACTGGGCCACAGGACTAATCCACAAACAAACCACTTTCACCAGAAACACCTGAAGCACTATTCAAAAAAAAGAACGTTTGAACATAGTGATTCTGCCAGCAGACAGCCTTCACTTATTGCCAAAATCCCGGTGTCACATATATTCAGAGAGCCTGGAGTGGAAGATGCTTGGAGACCCTCTTTCATAAATGTGGAAAAAGTTTTAGTTACTGATGTCACCACAAACTTCCTGACTGTAACAATCAAAGAGAGTAGCACAGATGAAGGCTTCTTCAAAGACAAAAGATGATTTTGTACTGCAGCCAGTATAATTCCATCTGTACACAAGTCTTTTATTGTTATAAATATTTCACATTGTGTATAAAACCTTTTCTGTCACACTGAAATCTGTATTTATTGCAAAGCTGCTGCTTGCATGCTGTATGAATTGCATGCTGTATACATGTTTAACAAACTGCATTCAAATACACAGTTTTCATTTGTTGTAAATATGTTTTAATTACTTTTTGTTGTCTCTATAGTAATATTATATCTTATAGTCCTTGGCTATAGTATTATTAAAACTACCATATTGGCATTCATCACGTTATTACATCTTGTCATGTGTATTGTAATGTAAATTTATTTGGAACTTTATCACCCTGAGCTTATATTGTCAGTTACCTTGTTTGCTTGTTCCGTAGTACAACAAACTTAATATGCATATTAAAAAGTGTCAAATGAAATTTTTATTTTCATTTCAAACTCAAAAGTAAACCACAATAATTAATGGTTCTTTTGTCATAAGGTCACCTTTGAGAATTTATTTAGTTATGGTAAATTATAGTTTATGTTTATATATATATATATGTATATGTGTGTGTGTGTGTGTGTGTGTGTGTGTGTGTGTGTGTGTGTGTGTGTGTGTGTGTATATATATATATATATATATATATATATATATATATATATACACACATAT